>KV745143.1:0-38421 GCA_001692735.1 Lepidopterella palustris CBS 459.81 | reverse complement strand
CCAACACACACACACACACACAACCTAATCCCCCACAAAAAAAACCCCCAAAAGGGGCGCTCCAAAACCCAATAACAATAAAACCGAGCTGTCCCAATTCCGCAACACGATAGTGCTAGCTGTATCAAAGAAGAATGAACTCGCCAAAACACCCATGCTTGTAAGAACTGCTCTTCTAATATGCAAACTCTATCATCTCAGTAGAAAATCTAACCAGGAAAAAAAAGTAATCCTAAGCATGGTATGAAACGTCGCGCTAAACAGCGCACAAGCTACGCTTTACCACAGAAAACTGCATTTACAGCTTCAGTTGGAATCTTGGGTTCGTCCTGATCTGCTCTCCGTAGATTTTGAAAATGACTGGCACGGGAACCATCGCAAGCGCGACAAAACCCAGAAGTGAATTGCCCCAGCCAAGCCCTAGCTTGTTGTACATAGTCAAGCCGGCGAGTGGGAGCAGGGCACCGAGGGAAGAGCGGAAAACTGTGTTGGCGGCCATTGCTGATGCAGCGTACGCGGCAAAAGCATCAACGAGGTATGTTTGAATCGTTAACTGTTCACTTAGCGTTAGTGCCTGACGATTTGGAAAGATTGGGTGAAAATAACGAGTACTAACCATATTGCTCAGCAAGCCAACCCCTACGAAAGCGGTGCCGATGATCGGTACAATCCAGTGCACATGTTTATCAGCTGACCAACCGTATATGAATAATCCAATAGGCATGGAGATGCCGCCCGGCACTGTCAGCATGATTGGCAGCCGGTGTTCCGGTTTCAATTCCTCGCCCTTCGCCTGCCGCTGCTTGATACCCCGATCACTGAGAATGCCAAGGGCGACAAGTGCAAGGATCATTCCGACGCCCGTACCAATGTATGTAAGTCCCACCGTTCCCGAGGAAAAGTGATAGTTCTCCTCAAACACGAAGGTGATAGTTGTAAATAGAAGATAGAGGATTCCGTATGCGATGCCCGTATAAAGGGACATGAAGAAGACAATGGGCGACGAGAGCAGCATCTTGGAGGGTCGTACGATGCTACGACGGAATAACTCCTTCGGCGTGATGTTACTGGCAAGTTTTGAGTGCAGATTTTCGTTACCGGTCTCTTTTCGAAGGCGGGCCGCTTTTCGCTCAAGAATGACAGGAGCATATGTCTCTCGCATAAGAAGAAATGCCAATATAGAAAAAAAGCCACTCTGTTTTGAGTCAATATAACTTCATAGTCCGCTATGCCGGTACGGGAGAGATGGTGGAGATCCGACATACCAGAATTGCAATCAGGTAGAACACCCACCTCCAGCCCTTGGCTTGGACCAAGAATCCGCCGCACACAGGACCTACAACGGGGCCTACCAGCGGGCCCATTGCCCAGATAGCCATTGCTCCACCACGCATTTCCGTTGGCATAAGATCCGCTATTGTGCCACCTCCAATCGTTAATGGTGAAGATCCCATTGCGCCTTGGAGAAATCGGAAACCAATAAGCATATTGAAGTTGCTGCTGACGGCGCAGGCAATGGTGAAGACGATGAAAAGTACGTTGCAGACGTTGTAAAGAGGCAATCGGCCATGTATCTCACTCAATGGCGCGATCACAAGAGGTCCGAAAGCAAAGCCCAAAAGAAATACAGAGACGACAAATGCGGCGAGGAGGTTGCTTGATTCGTGGAAATCTGCCATTACTTGAGGAACACCAGGCGCAAACATGGACGACGCGAGGGGACTATTACCACCATATCAGTTCCACTCTAGTCTTATATCCGAGACAGAGTTCGAGCATGACAACGTACGTGATGAGAGTGATGGAAGACAGGATAGCTATGTTCCCCCACTTCATGGCTGGGCTCCAGTTCATGGGATTTTGAGGGTCGTCTGGTCCGTCCCAGAACACCACATTTGGATCTGCCTCTTCCTCATGCTGACCTCTGGATTCTAACTCTGATACGACTGTCACTTCTCCACTTGCGGTGCTTGGGTGACTGCCTTTCTCGAGATCGGTGGTGCTAGATCTTCGCTTGGAAGGGGTGTATACACCCAAGTTGGAGGGTATATCTGCATCGTGACCTTCCTCGTAGGCAAGCTCGAGTTTGGGATCGTGAAGGTCGTGGATGTGAAAAGCTGGATCGGGAAAGGTTCCTGGGGTCGCCATAGTAGACGGTCAAGCTGCGGGATGTGATGCCATGGTTAGTAGACTGAACACAACGATCTGCCGGTCATCGCCGACGCTGTTCCAGAAGGCTTCTTGAATTTGCGAGGCCCGATTTTGTTTGATATCCTCTCCTTCGTAAAAAATTCACGATGCGGAACGTCCAGCACATGCAAGTTGAGAATGATGGCAATGCTTACAGAAGTCCAAGCGCCTGTCGCAGGAAAGTCAAGCCTCCGGCGGCGGGCGGGAAGGGCTGGTTCTTGAGCCGTCTAAGCAGCCCGATCTCCGTAAGATCTCAAAAAACCTTCAATCACGAAAGAAAACGGAGACTTAAAGAAAGCAAGAATGAATGAACACCGAAGAAGAAAGATGGAGAAGCAGCACCCTTGATTTTATTGCTCATGCTCTGAAGGCGCAGAGAAATGGCAGGGTTATCGGGACGAACGGCTTTGCCGCCATTTGTGCATAGTTTGTGCAGGTTATGAAGGCTGGATAAGGTGAGATGGATGTTGAAGATCCCGATATCCACTCAACCACCAATTGAAAATACTGAAATCCCCCTTTCGCTTTATGAGTGGGCCATTTTAGTTGCGGAGCCTCGTTAGCTTGCCTATTCAAAGCGCGACGCCGAGATTGCGAAGGGGATGGCCTTTTAATTCCATCACTTTCGCTGAAGAGGCCTTGTGTGAAAATAGCGTGCCCGGAATCATTGTTCGTCGGCCTTGGGTAACCTGAGATTCGCATAAAAACATCACGCCAGCTCCCGAGGTCATGAAAGGAGGCGTTGAAGGTTGAACCTGTGTGGTAGAGGACGGAAAAGCGGCAGAAGGGAAAACAGGGCGGGACGCCAGCTCTATATACTAGTCTTCCCGATACAAGGTCCGCAGCTAACTTCAGCGAGGTTATTGATAGGTAGGTTAAACCCTCGGTTGTTCGCACAATGACAGAGCTTTCCGTGACATTTACGTCCCAGATGCCTGGAAAGTTTCCATCCTTGATCGATGCCAGAATTTCATTCTTTATTGCTAATTGGTCGGTGTTACTGCGATAATCCAACCCTGCGAAAACAGTCACACGATATGCCTCGATCTTCAAAAGTTCAATCTCACACCTCCGTTCAACTTAATTAATTCTGGCTCATTCTGCTTCTTGCTCCGGTATCTCTGATATGACGGCGCTAATACTCAGACATTAATACCGAAGTCAGTTTTTCTACCGTCTAGATCCCGAGCCTTCTAGTATGACAATATTTTGAAACGCCTGCCGGTCGTCAATACAAGCATAATTCTCAGACCTTCGAATTATATGTCTTATCTGGATCTTCTAACATATTAAAAACATTCAAGGCATTTGAGACGCATATCATTTTATCAAGTCCCAAATACACCGAGGAGACTTCAGCCTCTACCGCCCACAAGAAATTAGCCTAAATCTCAAGCTTTTCCATGCCGAACGCCTAACAACATAATCATCCCCTTCACCCCAACCCACCCGTGAAATCTGGTCGTCCTCAACACCACCACATCCACTTCTCCTTCACCAGGTCAATCCATGGCACACACTCGTCCCTGGTCACCTCTCCACTCACCCCCTCCTCAAGCACAACAACTATAAATACAAATTAATTTCCGGCTTCCTTTACGAAGGTTGAGGGGTAGCACATGGCTACTTGAGATCTTCTCCATCCACAAACCTAGGCGTTTGCAGGGGATTCAACGAGCAATTCTACCCATTCGCTGTATACGGCAGCCGCCGCTAGTTGCCGAGGGTTTCGTCTTTGCGCAGCACATGGCTCGTCTGAAGATCCTCTAGACTCATCTGCCTTTGCCTCTTAGAAAGGGTTTGGGGGACAAAAGGTAGAGGGTTCAATTCCATGTACCATCGATTTTATTTATTATCTTTTGGCTTTTGGTTTTGCTTATTTTGCTCCCTTAAACGAAAGCATAGTCAAGGTTGCAAACCAATCCACTAATTCTCCATGTTCATTGCTATCGACGACGTTTGCTGATTGACTCCCTCGGCATTGATGTAAGATTTGGAATAGGCATTGCATGGATCCATTTTCTTGAGCTGAATATTGGTACCTATTTCGGCATACCAAGTTGAGAGGGTGAGATAGGTTTATTGGATGTACCAGATTTTGAAAGCCGGCGGTGTCGGGCTTGAGAGTTTGGTATATTACTTTTATCTGCTTGTAGCGACTGTGTAAGGCAGCTAGATAGCAAGAATGGCGGCTTGAAAAGTACATTTCATGCTCCCTTCCGCATAAGGACTGAGTATGGAAGTGCTGGTGATAGAGGCATAGATACACCCCGGCGTCCCAAATGGGATCTTATTGCGCTATAAACGGCGACGTAAAAGCGTGGAAAACAGACAGACTACAAGAAAAGGAAATGTAACGAACAAGCTAATATATCTCCAGACGAAGCGTGGCCGTCTCGAATCCTAAAGTAGTAGACTATACAAAGCTCCCGCATATAAATACGGAAGAAGCAGAGGACGTTCATGCGTACTCATCGGACAGAAAGAAATAAATAAAATATAAAAGTAAAAAGCCAAAATGCTCAGTAGAAAACGCCATAGCCTATGCAAGCAATTTGACGAACCTCCCTCGTCGAAAAATTTCCCACCATCGATAAGCAACAATTCCACCATGTATAGAGTCCCACCTACTCATGCTTACTTCCCGCTCTCTTGCGCCTCAATTAAAGCTTCTGTCGCCAAGCCCACTACCACCTCTCTACTCTTTGCCTCCACCTTCACCTCCTCTTTTTCCTCTTCTCGGACCAGATTGCCAGCCGCATCTCTCAGGATGCGTTTCCAGCCCGTCACCAACCTCTTTTTATCCGGTTCAAAGCGGGGAAAGGGATGCGCTTCTGTGTTAAGCACGATTTGGTCGAGTGGGAGGATGTCATTCGGGCCGAAGAGGAGGTAAAAGTATTTGAGGGTTTCGGCCTAGGAAAGGAGAAGTGTTAGCAGAACTTATGCTTACCCTAAACTTTAAAGGGAAAAGTAATGATGCAGTAATGGAAGGGAGGCAATGGAACGGATGGACGATGTATGGACGACTCACCAGCCAGAAGCTTTCCATATTATCCCTGGTCGGCGGCGGGATCTCATTAACGTTTCCAATACTGCTGAAGCCGCTCCCATTATTGACCATCGTATACTTGACAAAAGCCTCAAACATTTCCCATCCCCACTCTCTATACTTGGAATCGCCAGTAATACGCCACATGTAGAACAGACTCTCGACCGTCTCAGGCCGTTGCAAGTTATGCACGTCCGCGGGCTTGATGACGAAGTCCTGTCTCCACTCCGCATCGTCCGCAATGTCAAGTGCCTCAGGGGAGGAGAGGACACCGTGGCGCATCATCTGCGGCGGGTCATAGATATTGAAATGAGCAATTTCAGGCGCGAGGCCGGTGGCGGTGGCTTTGTACATGCCCCAGCAAGTTTTCATAAGCTGTGTTGCCAGCTCCATCTCTTCCTCCTGCTGGGTACCCCACGAAGGCAGCTTTTTAGCCTCAGTGACGTTGAGACCGCCAGTTGCGCCGAGAGCGATGGTGCCGGGCATGAAGCAGACTAGGTGATCCATCTTGGGGTGGATGTGGCCGTCCAAGCCGCTAGGCCGCTCCGCCAAGACGGTAAAGTTTGATGGTTTGGAATAAGTGATGAGATGTTTCCGAACGCCGGTTAACGCTTCATTCCACATATCTAGATAGATGGGCTCCTGCTTAGACGTTTGATAGTATTGCTTGATTAGGTATTCTACCATCGCATCAGTATAGTTTCATAAGCAAAAGAGAAGCTAATACTACCTACCGTAATACGAGTCTCCTCGACTACCAAGTCGAATCTCATTGCTTCTGAAATTGCCCCTGTCGGCATATATGAAAATGGGGACTAAACCATCTTTTGCGCCGTTGTTGTCGACGACTTCCATGACCTTCTCAGCCTTCTCCCAGTAATGAGCCTCTCCTGTTAGGAAAGCCAGATACTTCATTTCAAGCTGGAGACTCGTAGCTTCAGCAGTGGATGAAGCTCCGCCGTCTGCGTGTGACGGAATTCCTTGTCGTGTCTTGAGATTGACGCTGGCATAGGGCACTCCAGATGCTGATTCGTACGCTCCTAAGAGCCGGTCTGCCAGATCACTGGCTTTTTCCAACCATAGGTCGTCCTCGGGAGCACCCTCAGCTGGCTTGAAGCCTGGTAGTGTTGATGCCAAGTAGTGTGCGGATAAAAAGCCTCCGAGCATGCGGATGGTAGTCTCGAATGTGTTCACATCCTGATCCTTCTCGTAGTCCAGGCTTGTTGATATCCATTCCCGAGCATGTGCTAGTTCCTTTGTGAGATTCATGAGCATCATGGTGTCCAATGCATCCACAATTATCCAGCCCAGACCATTTGTTGCCATATATCGACCCCTTTTCGACACAGGATGGAACTCATCGTAACCTGCCGAATGCAAGGTGTTAGCATTCGCCCCAAAACTTCCATTATGAAGAGTCTAACTGAAATATGCATACCCCAAGCATGCTTCTCATAAGCATCCCAACTCAACTTAAACGCGTCTTTAACAGCCTCCCTCCTCTCGTCCCAATCGTAATTCTCCTCTGTCTCTGAAAACATTACCCATGACCCTTTAGCTCCTTTGCTCTTACCAGATGGAGACCAGCCAACCCAGTAAAATAACCCAAACACCAAAACCAGCAACGGCCCAATAACCCTCTTCATCTTGAACCACCTTCTCCGCCTCATTGATGCTCCGTAATTATAAGGCTTGTCCTTATACATGGGCAATACCTTCTTATCCCCAAAGATTCCCCCAATTTTCTCCGCCACGCCTCCATTCCCGTGGCCGTGGCCGTTCTCTGCAAACCGCGACCGCCCCGAACTGCCCCAAGCGTTGTCCTCGTACCTGCGCTGGGGATCGGTGAAACTAGGGACGTTGCGTGGGACAGCGAAGGACATTCCGTCTGCGATACCGGCGTTGTCGAGTGCCTGTTTGCCGGCCTCGAGGGCTTGCTGGCCGGCCTGGCGCGTGTAGGATGCGGCAGAGGATGCGGCGCGTGTGGCACTGTGTTGGAGGACTGTGAAGGCGGTGGACCCTTTGTGGAGGTTAAACGGGTCCCTGGTGTTCATGCCACCAGCGGGCGAGGTGGTGAGTAGGGATTGGCGTGCCTGGCTGGAGCGGACAAGTTATTTCATGGGGCTTGTATAGATGTTCAAGTTCTATGATAGTTGACAGTTCCTAAAATTTATGGTCGATGACTTCGGTGGACAGGGGTTGGTTCCTCGATTAAAAGGTGGCGTTAAGTTCGCGAACAGCCATCCAGCGCCTCGTTCCTGCATCAATTTCAGGAACAGAGTATTTATTCACAACAACATTTTACAGAGCAGGTGCTAAAAGGAATGTTATCAGACAGTTATAGCCATCGAGTACCCAAAGTCCACCCACTATCACATTCCTCACTCGTGACCGCTCCTCACTCGTGACCACTCCTCGGACTTCATCGTCATCCTACTAACCAGACCTTGCAAGATAAAGCCGCGACATTACAAGTGACATTATGGCTTTTTCTTGCAAGCCCTCGATGGATTCCGCTCTTTTCTTAATCCTATCCATCTTCAACTGCGTTCCTATCTTTACTTTCCACCATGTCTGCCACCTCGACAATGAAGCATCTCCATCTCGATCCAAAGGCCGACGAACCGCCAACTCGCGACCACAAGCTTCGTCCAACTAGCCTTCCAGCCAAAGAGACGGGATTCTACCCAGCAGAGCCTGGAGGGGAGAATACGAGTCTATTCTTTGTGGGCACAGCGACAACCGTCTTGTATTGATCAACGGCTACCCCCACTACTTTCTTCAATCTATCAGGTCTCGCGTAGAGAATGGGAGGGTATACGCTTAATGATAGATCTAAACTTCCTGCACGCTGGCGACCATGTCCACCTCGGACCCGGCGTAACGGGGGAGTGAGGGACAAATCCGGCGATTGATATTCACGAGCTTCCGAGAATAGAATCTGTGCTTTTGTTACATTACCATACCGACCACCTCAATCAGAAGACTGAAACTTCGCTCCGTCGAAGCCTTCCTATCATCACAACCCCGCATGCGAAGAGCTGTCTAACCTCCAAAGACCTGAGGAGTTGTTTATGGAGGTTCATGGCCTTGATTTCTTCTAGAGTCTGATGGTAGAGATCGGTACAGGGATGATTGAGGCAAGCAAGAAACCGGCGATTAAGGTGACTTGCATGCCAGGGAAGCATGTTCCACCAGAGCCATTGTCTATAGCGATCGATATACTGAAAGCTGTAAGTTTTTTCATATCACGCGTTCGACATGTGACTGGATGGAGTTGACCTGTGCAGGTTCCTCCTAAAACGGCTGGATGATGGAGCTTGGCTAACCAGCGCCATTGATCCCGAAAGCATCAAGAATAGCTACAGGTGCGGCCCGACTTCCAAGCCTTTGTATTTCTCACATTAATCAGCCTAGGATATACATCTCCGGCAATGCCTTGAAGGCCGACGAACCTAAGATCTCCCAACGCTACAAAGGCCAAATCATTGACTTGATACTGATTTATCTCGGTAGCACAACCATCCCATCACCGTTAGTACCTTTGTGGATAATAACCATGGATGCGAAGCAGGAGAGTGAGCTTTTGCAGCTGATTGAGACTGATGTGACCATTCCGATACACTCACTATGAGTGCGTAAAAGTTGATCGTCGTCCAAGCCATATTCTGCTGATTCTGCGATTAACGACTACAATGTTTTCCTGTCGCCACTCTCGGATTTCAAGAAAGCGGCTGAAGAAGCTGGGCTGAGCCCAGAAGTCGTAAACTCAGATCGGAAGGACCAGCACAAGTTCAAGGCAAAGTAGATCATTCCGAAAAGTGTCAATCTTGGGAATGTTGGAAGGTGTACGCCTTGAGCTTGAGCGCTATCACGTCGTAATGAACCCACGAAGAAAGTTAGCCCGTTCATTGAAGAATCGTTTTTTGATCGATTCCTGCTCACGGAACTATCCCGGAAGCATGTGTATGACATTCCCATGATATGAAGCCAGAAAGCATCCACCACCATTCCAGCAAAGTCCCAACCTCTCACTTATGCACCCATCACCATTCCAACCTACGCCCTCTTCCCCTTCGGGTTCTTCTTCGCCACATCCGTGATCGTGAGCCCTGCATCCAAAGTTAGCCATCCATCTATCCAAAGCAAGTCTCAATCCTTTCCGCGCGGCAGCTGAGACTATCAACGCATCATGTGTATCGTACCAGGAGGCAAACTCTGCTTCAGCTTCTCTGCTTTATCCGAATCCTTGAGGACGAGCGTATAGAGGTAGCGGTGACATCGGACTTTGAACTTGATCTGGTTTGACTTCTTATTTTTCTTTATCCGCGCCGCTGCAACACACACTTCCGTTAGCCAAAATCCATAAATTTACCTCAACAACGCTAATCCCCCTCCCCTTCCCAAAAGTATCACGCAACCTCAATAACCTAGCCCCTCCTACTTCGTCCCGCGATGGCATCGTCTGTCACAAACTGCTCCTCCACCGCCCTCTCCTCCATCACTTGGGGGCTGGGGTTGAGGTTCACAGGACAACTGCGCAACACAACACGTACATTTAGCATCTTTGCGGCGGCAGATCTCGATGAATTGCTTGATATCCGAGACTTCGGAAGGCATGGTGGTGGTTCGGGGATTGATGTGAATTGGCGAACTTCCGAATTTCGTTTGCAGGTCGATTTCAGTAAATTTGCGTTTATGAGGTGTGCAGGGCGAAATTCGCTTCGTGGGCGCTCGGATCGGGATGGGGCGGTGCAAGTGGCGGGTTGACGACGACTACGCAGAGCGAGCAGGGTTGAGAGGGTAGGGAAGGAGATCTGGACAGGTAGCAACAACTCGTTTGCGTGTGTTTTGTGAAGACTTTTTATTGAAACTGCATCACCGGAAACCTTTGGAAGGAACGTCTTTATTAACTTTAAGAGGTCTTCAGTCATCAACATCTCTCCTACCTAGTCAAAGCGCGTCCTACAGCATCCCTATCTACCCCCCACCCCCAAAAACCACAATCTACAATGCCCACACCAATCGATCGCGCCACACAATCCCGAGTACGTCAATCCTCCTTGTTTTAATTCTCTCGCTCGTTCTTGACTCTCATTTCCCTTCTTGTCCTCCAGTTCATATCCTTCCTCGTGATCATTCTCTTCCTCGATCATTGTCTTAATCGCCCTTGGATACCTTATAACACCTAACACCATCTCCCAGGGCCCATTCTTTGGTACATATACCTACTCACCCCAAACCCAATAAAATCCGAAAGCAGCCAGCCTAATTTAACAAACCCAACGTCTAGTCTTTGCAGCTATAGTAACAGCCGTAGCTGCCTGGAGCATATGGGGCACTAGCGACATCTTCCCCGCACAGCCTGATCCAACTGGTGGTGAGTTCCTTCTTGTATCCTTTTACTATTCACCCTCATATCTATCTACCATCTACTCCCATGCAATCTCCGTCTCCCTAGAATCTTAGAATCTTCTTCAGCAGCCCCCCAATCCCTCCTCTCAGCCCTCCCTCCCCCCCTACCCAGCCCCCCCCCCTTCCCCCCTCTACCACCTCTCCAATGCTACCTCCCCATTTTCATCCGCCAAACTAAGCCTCCCAGATCCCTCGTCTTGGACCGCAGACGAATGCCGACAATGGCTTAACAACGTACGCTCCCCCTACTCCCATCCACCCCTTCTTCCCTCCCCCCCTTCCCCTAGCCATACCAAAAGCCTAACCAAAACTCCAGCGAGACCTTCACCCCTCCCCCCTCGCTACCTCTGCCGAGCTTCTCGAGCGTGTAAAAGACAATTTGCGGGGTCCGCCACGGGCATAGAGAATCCACCATGCAATGGATTGTCCGCCAGCCGGTCCGCTATGCATCTTGCCACTTATTCGAATCCTTCATGTCCATCTCTACCTATAAATTCAGATATCCCGACTGTCCATATCCTCGTAGCGGCGTACCCAGGCGGAGGATCACCACCTCTGGTATAGTTTCTCAAATTCCTAGTATTATCATGTCATACCACGCGGAACCACTCACCTCCATAAACACTCATTCACCCACATTCAACTGCTTCAATAAGAGCTAGCGAATTGAACTGTTTTGAGAACAATCTAAACAGCTAGCTCGCCACCCAGCAAATTAAGCTCTCTTGCTCCTCTCAAGACCAAATATCCGCCTAAATCAGAATGAAAGAATTTATGAGCCCGTGTCCGTGCCTAAAATGCAACCACCAACCAACCATCAATTAAACATCCATCCATCTGTCCCGCTTAAGCCAATGCAAATTTCAATCAATACCAACCACAGCCTCCAAAAGACCACTTCCATCCATCCAGTCAACATACACCACTAATATCGGTCCCGAAAAAAAATTCCTTTCCCTAGGTACTAACCCAAAGTTAGCAGTTAACGCCTACAGCTACGTCGACCCATAGACGGTAGCCTCCACACTTTCCAATCCAACCCAGCACCACCAACACCACCCACCATTCAAGTCTTCCTCTCCCCATCACCCCCATCCTCAAACTCCCCAAACTCCCCAAACTCCTCCAGCTCCGCCTCCCACCTCTCCGCCTCCCCCTCCGCTTCCCTTTCCAACTCTATCTCCTCCTCTATCTCCCTCTGCACCCTTTCCAACTCTCTCCTTCTCGCCTCCACAAGTCTAGCCTCGGCTGCCTGACTCTTCTTCTGCGCTGCGGCACGCTTGACGCGCTGTTCTTCTAACTTCTTGCGCGCGGCTTGAAGTTGGTTGGATAGGAGGTCGGATTGGAGTGGTGTGGCGGGGAATTGTTTGAGGCGTTTGGGAACTGGATAGGGGGAGGGCATTGGACCTAGGGCCGGGGTTGTGTCGAGATTGGGGCGTTTATGGTTAGTTGAGGGGGTGGCTGTGGGGTTCGTGGTAGTCAAACCGTTGCTGAAGGGGCTTTTTGAAATGTCGCCGTTCACGATCTTTGCGGGTGCTGAGTTTTGGATGGCCGCATCGCCTTTATCATCCACAGTCCTGATATCGCCATGTTTATTGGAACGTTGGCTGTTCCAAACACTCTCGTTCTGGGGTGTTTCGTTCCGAACCAGGCCGTTTGGAGTAGGAGAGTTCTCGGCGTGACCGTTTTCGATAGGACCATTCTGGATAGGGTGGTTCTGGGGTGCAGCTTGTGTCTCGTAAACCTTTTTGGAATCTCCAGCTCCATCTTCACTGCTAACGGTCTCACTAGAATCGGTGTTGGACTCGTTGCCGTTTTGGGCTCCGTTGCTGTTGTGTGCCCCATTGCCATTTTGGGCCTCGTTGCCGTTGTGTGCACCATTCTTGATTTCCACATGCTGAACTGGCCGACCTTCCTCAGATTCTTTGTGGCTGGAATCGCCATTGAGGATACTATTTGCTATATCCTTGACGTCAGTGTTAGTGCTAGAGTTCCTTAAAAGTCCTTTTGTGTGTACGATCTCATCAGCGGCACTGGTGTCCGTCCTATTCGTGATATCCAGGGTTCCTTCAGAAGCCTCGTTGTTCAATTTGGTTGAAGCTGCCTTCGGGTCTGATAGAGAATAGCTGATTAGCCATGCAATTCTGAAGCCAGCGTGAGTTCATTTACCTGACACAAGTTCGACTGCTTTGGAAGCGCCGCCATACTCAACGGAATCAGCTGGTGCTGCAGGAAATGGAATTGGGTCACCATGTGGCTCTTTGGTGGACGACATGGTTTCGTTTTTCGAATGGGGGATCTGGCTCATAGCTCGTACTTCAACAAGAGGAGCAACGCGGATCGTATCCTCAATTATCGGGGGCATTGTAGCAGCACGATTGTCCGTTTTACTGGTTGATGGTACGCTTAAGGCTTTCTTCCAAGGTGCTTTCTTGCCCTTTTCTGCCGGATCAGGTTTCTAGAGTTCATTAGCACTTGCATGGACCGGAAAGTGAAGTAATCGATGTTTGTATGTCTGGTGTCACCTGCGGTGAAAGAACCTTGACACATGTGGAAAAGACGGCGAGAATGTGAACTGATGGTTCTTACAGGCCCACACGAGCTCTCCTGTGCGAGTTGAATGATAGCAGGAGTAGATAGAAGACTCGGGCATCCTTCGCTGACAGACTCGTTGTTTATATCAAACTTTTCATCTGTATCAAGTCTTTTGTCTGTATGAAGCTTTACGTCTAGATCAAGCTTTAAAGACGCCGGAAAGTCAGGCACAGGTTCGATCTGGAGAACGTGTGGTTTTCCGGGCATAGAATAATTGTCGAACGTCAATGGAAGGCGATTCTGGGCAATTGAATCTGTAGTGACAAAATTAGTAAAATACACATTGAGGCAGAAAACCAAGCTAGCGCTCAGAACCGCGTAGAAATTCCGAACTAGACTCGACCAAAATGCCGTGCGACTTGGGTGACACAACTTCACTTGCCTTTGGATCGATAAAAGAACCTAAAAACAGCCCAGGGTGCAAAGCCGGGACGTGGATTTTTGGCCTGCTTAATGCGAGCTTGTCGCTGCGACTTGGAGAGATCCTTGAGACCATCCTCCACAAGTTTAATCTCATAGGTTGGCGGCAAGATGCTATATTGAACCTGGTTGAGAGGCTTTTCTACCCAATCTTTGACTTCGAGAAAGTGATTGACATCGGTAAGGATATGTGATTCTCCAGCTCGTCGTAGAACCGAAATACGAATTTCAATAGTCCCGACACTCGGGCCACTACCCTCTTGCACCTGAATACCATCTCGAAGAGGGCCTACTTTGAGCAGTGCCTCGCGAAGAGCGGGATTGTGATGGACGAGGACGTGGTCGAAGATCTCATTCTTATCGTGGCGCCTAACCGCTTTGCTGTTGTGTGTCTTCATATTTCTTAGCACGCCGTCCACTAAGACGTCGAACTGAAGACTTGTTGTGCTTCCTTCGAAGCCGCATTGGATCGCGATCTGTTCATCTACATCCAAACCAACGACGCAACACAAGGCGCCGTCTGCAGCCACATATTCAGAGAATTCGTCACACGGATGCTCGGTTTTGGTCCTGATGATGTGAGCCTCAGCGGCACGATCGCTGCCTGTCTCTTTGACCTTCATACTAGGTTATGAAGTTGCGATTCCGAGATGGTCGGCCTTGCGCAGATTCTTCACAGTGGTAAATAAGTGAGCCTTGCAGAGGTCTGCAAGGATGGAACTGGAGGCCTTGGAAATAATGGCAAATATTGTAAGAAACCGCAAGCCTTGAAAAGGATTGCGAGATTTGATGAAGAAGGATCAGAAGAGAGAAATCGGATGGGTTCAATGATAATTGCAAGATGGTGAAAAGTTTCATGAGAGTGAATAATCAAAGTTTTCACGGAAGAGGAGAGACGTGAATTTTAAGGAAAAGAAGATGGTGTGATTGGAGTGAAGCCTGATAGATAGATGTCTACTCTCGTTCGGTGATCCCAGCGATCTTCGTGCCGGCCTTTCTAGCTCAGGCACCGTCAAGTCCTAATCGGGAAGTAACAAGTAGCACTTCTGATAGCGCTTGTGGGGTCTCTAAAGGGGTACCGCAGGACAATGACTGTTCTTGAAGTGGTTCTGCGGGTGCAGCTTCGCCACTGGCGAAGAAGCACTGTTAACCCTCAAACGCGATCGGTTTTTATAAATTCGGGGCACTGTGGGAATGATATTCGGAGACTTATTGCGGGAATTCGATTGAAAAATTTCTGCAAGCAGTCAACACCAAACCCAAGACCTTGCGTAAAGAATTGCATACCTTGCGTGAGGTTTCCAGTGAATTATGCCGTCATACATCTCATGGTCCCGCGCCACCATCACATAGCAATACCCGAGCTTCCTATCCAATGTCTGTACCACAGAACGATTCGACCGTCGCCCTTCCTCAGACAGTGTACCTAAAATTCTGGTTCTGTATTAACCACCCTTTCAATTCCGCCTTCGGTCCTTTCCCTAGCGCCTTCTCTGGATTCGGCACCAGCACAAACGTCTCACTAAACCCTCTCAACGGGCCCTCCTTCGGTTCCTCCAATCTCACAGATCCATTGACCACCGCCACGATGGATAACCGTCTCTCAATATCCTTATCCGCCTCCCCACTTCCACCAACGACTTTTTCGGGGGCCAACGCCGTCGGGTTCAGGACGTGGCAGTCGAGAGATTGCACATCGTAGTGCGTGTAGGGCATTACTTCAAAGGTTTGCTGGACTTCTTGGCCAGTGTTCATGACGTTGCCGTTCCAGACGATGGTGGGTACAGATTTGCCATCGGGGTTCTTCTCGGTGGCGCAATAGTAGGAGGCTATGGTATGGCGGGAGCCTTGAAGAGCTGTGTAGTATGCATCGAGCAAGTTTTCCGCCGCTGGGTTGTTATTAGTTGTGGTGTTGGTTTGACTTAGGTATAATGTTTGGTAGGATACCTTCGGCGGAGACCGTTGTTAGCATAAACTGGTCGTACTGTGCCATTTTGTGGGTTTTTGTGATATCTTTGGGATATTCGGTTTGGAGATGAGGTCAGCGTTGCGATCTCTTAGCGAAGCACCTGAGAAATGCGTGTTCACATGACTTTCAAGGATTTGCCTTAAATCTTAACATCACAGTTCTTAAGGAAGGGTAAAGCCTGTACTATTACATTGGTAGGCTAAGATAATTTATGATAACCAAGGGGCCCGAATTTTAACAAATTTCCTCTCTCGGGCTAAGTCTACATCTACGTCTGACACAATCGTCAAGGTATCATGTCAAGTCCGATATATCTCACCCAAAAAAGATATACAGTTCTAAATATAAAAAGTACTAGGCATATAGAGTACTCAATTAAAAATAATCGACACAATATAACTGGGCATAACAGTGGAGGCATTCCGCCGTAAAGAAGCTAAGATTTTCACTTCCTCGAGAGGTTCAACATAAGAAAATATGTAGAAGTCATTAGAAAGAATGTCCCGTGTGGCTAGGCCATTAAAGCTTGGATATGCTACGGAGCATGTCCCTTGACAGAGTTTGAAGCTATTTTGAGCTGATGGAGATGTTCAGGTTGATGGAGCTGCTTCAGAGCATGGGGGATTTGATTGAGCATGAGAGAAGCCTAGCTGGTCTATCTGGGACCGCAATTGCTCATGGAGATGGACTCGGATAGATATTTCATTAGAGATTTTGAATCACTTCAAAATAAACAAGATGTCGTGATGGATCGGTGGTGTTGTCGGCAGGCCCCATGGACTTGTTGCCAAGGCACGATGATCGACCGCGGCGGTTTTCCTTTTGCTGGCCTCGATATTGCTTCTGCAGCAATCTCCCTCACACCTCACCAACATCTCCCCTCTCCTTGCCACCATGCTATCGCGGAGCTCTCAGAAGATGGCGCAGGTACGATCAGCCTTATAAGCATATATCAATACTGTGAAAAAGGATATTCTGAAGCTAACACGTTGTGTTTAACTAGACCCTTCTGCGGGGCGCCAGACCGGCCTCACGATGCGTTTCTGGGCCTTCAATGGTTACAAGATGTGAGCAATACCTTCATAATTCAACAAATCTTCGAGAGGTTCAAATACTAACGGCTTATTACGCAGCAATGGCTACTGTTCAGCAAGACATCTTCAAACCTACGAAGTTTGGCGGAAAATACACCGTTACCCTGATCCCAGGTCCGCTAACATACCTTGCATGCAATACGAACCAGGATTGATAAATATGATATAGGCGACGGCATTGGCGCTGAGGTGTCAGAATCAGTCAAGGAAATATTCAAGGCAGACAACGTACCAATCGAATGGGAACAAGTGGACGTTTCTGGCATGGAAACCGGCGATAAGCATTCAGAGGAGCTTTTCAGGGAATCAATTGCTTCATTGAAGCGCAACAAACTGGGCTTGAAGGGTACGTGAATTTCAATCGGTCGAATGGTGCTCCCACTGGCTTACAAGAAGCTTAGGTATTCTGCACACACCTGTGGAAAGGTCTGGCCATCAATCGTTCAACGTCGCTCTCCGTCAAGAACTTGATATTTATGCCTCTATCGTCCTCATCAAGAATATACCTGGCTACGAGACCCGCCACAAGAACGTCGACCTCTGCATTATTCGAGAAAACACCGAGGGCGAATACTCTGGACTAGAGCATCAATCAGTGAGCGGAGTTGTCGAGTCACTTAAGATCATTACCCGTGCAAAGTCTGAGCGAATTGCCAAATTTGCATTTGCTTTCGCTTTGGCAAACAACAGGAAGAAGGTAACTTGCATCCACAAGGCGAACATCATGAAACTCGCGGATGGTCTATTCAGGAATACCTTCAAGAAGGTCGCAGAGGACTACCCAACATTGGAAACCAACGACATGATTGTGGATAACGCCTCCATGCAATGTGTCTCAAGGCCGCAACAGTTTGACGTCATGGTCATGCCGAATCTTTACGGTGGCATTCTATCCAACATTGGCGCTGGTCTCGTTGGAGGACCTGGTATCGTACCTGGATGCAACATGGGTCGGGACGTCGCAGTTTTCGAGCCCGGCTGCCGACATGTTGGTCTCGATATCAAGGGCAAGGATCAGGCAAACCCAACGGCACTGATTCTTTCCGCGTCTATGCTGTTGCGCCATCTCGGTTTAGATAACCATGCCAACCGCATCTCCAAGGCTGTCTATGATGTTATCAGCGAAGGGTGAGTATCGAATATCAGTTTTTATGTGCATTCTCTAACACCTATTTAGTAAAACACGAACGCGCGATATGGGTGGCCAATCAACAACACATGAATTCACCCGTGCAGTGCTCGGCAAGATGGAAGCTGCCGCATAGATTTGATTATCATGAGCTATAGACAACATCTTGGCGTAGATTACGAGTGGGAGTGATGTGCAATATGGATGTAATTCTAGCCGTAAATAGTGTGAATTCATTGATCTTTTCCGATACCATGCCGCTTGAACACCATGACGCCTCGCTCAATGCAAATGAACCGCACATCAGATATCTCAAGTTTGTTTCTCATCCGGCCGCAGAAACTAGAATGCAATGTTCCTCTTCCTGCCAGTGTATTTCGAATTAGCCTTCACGACCTTTCCCTTCCTCTCCATCTGCTCTTTCTTTCGCATAATCCAGGCCTTGCCCCCTTTTACCTCTCGTCTTCCCTTCTCTCTATGCTTTCTCCTACTATCTATTACATCCACCCCTTCTATACCACTCACCACACCCGTAATATCCCCATCCAGCTGCCCACCTCCAACCGTCAATACCAAATACGTCTTCGCGCTCTTAGTCCCAGGATCATCCTCCAACAGCCCAGCCCCAAAACCAGCTCTCACAGCCGCACTAGATATCATCTTCTTTTGCTCATCATTCTTCGGATAGAATTGACACACCGCGCGGCCGCCACGCCGCAAACTCCCATACAACCCCGCAAAGAACCTCGACAACCTTCCCGCAGGACTCTCATCCGACGTCTCGGCATTGCAAAGCCACTGCACCGCACTAATGCTGATTGCGGCATCGAACGTGCCGGGCCGAAAGGGCACGCCCTGGCCCGCGTCCGCGAGGAATAAATCCCCCTCCACCTCTTTTTCTAGCGCGACGGCGAGCATGGAGGCGGAGATATCCATACCGATCCAGATGTGAGGCCCCCCCGGGGTGTCGGGGTCCGGGGAGGACAGGATTTCGCCGGACAGGCCGGAGCCGCAGCCGATGTCGAGGATGAGGGAAGGGTGAGTGAGGGAGAGGAGGGAGAGGGCGCGGTGAGTCATGTTGGATTGGATGTGTTGAATTCGAGAGCTGGTGGTATATTTGCGGGATTCGGAGTCGTTGTAAAATAGGTCTGGGGGTCTGGAGTTGTGGTTAGTGAATTGGGTGGGTGGACCGTTTGCGGAGGGGGTGGACGCACAGAGTGTCTTCGGGGCGCGACATGATTACTAGAATTCAAGGTATGTGGAGAACTACGGTATGATAGAGAAGTGAGAGAGACTGGATCTAGGTATTATGGGCTGCTCGAGAATACAAGGCAAGTTGTGTGCTTAATGGATGTGGTTCTTCCCAAGTCAAGAAATATTGCACAAATCGTTATCGATACCGATTTTTGGTGTTGAAGCCTTCCCGCCACCCGCATCCGTCAGATCGGCCGCTAACAACAAACATTTTTCCGACATAATAATGGCCACGATGTCAACCGTCTACTGTCAACGTTCGCAGACCATCTAGCTCATCTATCTTTCAAACATGTGGATCCTACCGCTCGTAGGCTATATCGGAATTTTCTTAGGCTTTGCCTTTCTCACCCTCGCCATCGGTATGTTCAAAAGCCCTCCTTTAAATACCCAGCAACCCCGCTAATAAGTACCGAAATGATAGCTTCGGGCCTCTACTACCTCTCGGAGCTCGTGGAAGAGCACACGGTGCTGGCGAAGAAGCTGCTCACGCGCCTGATATATACAGTCATCGGCTTCCAGCTTCTGTTATTGGTAGTCGATCGTTTCCCGCTGGGACTGAGCGCCATGAGTATAGCGTCGCACGCAGTGTACGCGCAGAACCTACGGCGCTTCCCGATTGTCAAGTTGACAGATCCGCTGTTCTTACTCTCTTGCGGTATGGATTCTTCGTCCCCTTTACTCTTCCTCCCAATCTCTCCTCCTTCACCAAATGGATATACATATATACAACACGAAGATGATGAGCTAACGCCATCCCCAGCTCTTGTAATAGCAAACCACTACCTCTGGTTCCGCCACTTTTCCGCTCCTCCCCCACGCTCCACCCCATCCTATCCCTACTCCCCTTCCTCCCCCTCCCTCCCCACATTCACAGAAATCGCCTCCTTTTTCGGCCTCTGCGTCTGGCTCGTCCCCTTCGCCCTCTTCGTCTCGCTGTCAGCCGGCGAAAACGTCCTACCGAGCATGGGCTCCGAATACGCTACCGGCGAGGGCAGCAGCTTCGTGAGTCCTGGGAAAGCGACGGTGGAGGGGAGAAGGAGGGGGAGGGAGAGGAGTGGCACGAATGCAGGGATGGCGAAGGCGGTTGTTAATGGGATGAGGGAGTGGGTAAGAGAAACGGGCGAGGTCATGGGGATTTGGAGAGGGGAGAATATAAGGCCTTTTTGAAGGAGGAGTGGGATATGTATATTATGAAGTATTTAAATTTCTTTTCCCTGGAATACTATTTATATTTTAAGTTGGCCGTGTGTGTGCTGGAGTTGGAACTGTGCTGATGGAATTATTAGTATAGCAAATCGCCTTCAAGGATACTCGTTGCACATGTACACTTTGCACATCCATGCATAGTGTTAAGCGTCTTCGATGTTATTTAGAGCTTTGTTTCTCATTGCCTTTGCCTGTTCCTGTGTATGGGCTGTACCGTCCGAGGGCTTTTGTGGCAGTTTGGTACAGTAGCTTGCAATTGTGGGGGTGTTGAAGCTGCGTCGTACCGTGTCTGTATTTTATGTCACGTGTAAGATGGTAGGTCTCTTCCGGGCTGTATTGAGTAAAATTTCGAGTTCTTTTATCTTATTTCTAATTTGTTAATCTATTATTCTAGGTCTTTCTTATAGCTTCTAATTACTACCTCTTAAATAAGCTGCAGCATAGCTTTCGAATCACTAAATAAACTAGAGGGGCGGCTTAGAAATCTTAAGGTATGGGCTAAATATGTTATAGAACTTCAGGGCTCCCTAGGGACATGTCAATTGACATGTGCCCAAGACCTCGAGAAGTTCTCCAATCTATTTCGTTAGTGCAATAAGAGCTTAAACATGCTGCTTCTAATTTAGTATAAATTCTATACTAAGAAAAGTACCTCAAAAATATATACACCTCTCAACTCACGTTTCTTGCATATCCATATTGTAGTATGCGCCCAAGGCCCCGAAGTCCTCCACCATAAATGGGGTGCATATTATTTAGCACGCACCTAAGAGTGCCAGGAAGTCTCCAGCTAGCTTCACTCATACAACAAGTTCTCTTTGCTAGCCTTCTGATTTTTTTATTGTACTTTTATACTCCGAAAAGAGATCTTTAAAGTCTCTATCTTGATGCTACATCACAAACGAAACATTTAGGTATGTCTGCAATTCTATATCTACGCAAGAGCCCAAGTCTCTTCACGGCCTTATTAAGCAAGATTCATAATACCCTCAATCCAGTTTCTAACTATACTTACATTATAGTGAAGCTTTTCGGGTAGTCCATTTCAGTGACATTTATCAAGTCTCATTACAGTCTCCAAAAAAAAAAAAAAACCCCTCTCGCATATTTACAGTTTACATACCCATTCAAGCATATAGGAGCCATCGCGGTCTCTTCGGGCATAACTTCCGGTCGCGTCATACGATACATTACCCTACGGTTATTTATACATGCCATTTCTGTTGCTTCTTTACAGCTCCTCCGCAGCTTTACACCATGTGTATTATATTGAGGCTTCCGATATGTCTGGATTCCGAAATTCAATTCTGGTACGAAACTCCTCCACCGCTATATCAAGCTTCATTCCTGATCGCATCTTCCAATAATGTCCTTCGTCGTCACTATCACCGGCTCAGTCATTACTCCGTGAACTTGATGTTCTCGTGCCGTTGGATCCGTCGATTCTTTTCGCCGATAACGATCTCTCGCTGCTGCTTTCAAGCCAGCTGTCTTCACCGACTTCACCTGACCCCACAGACTTTTCTATCAAGCCTTAAAAGCCGTCGCTGAAGGTCCTCTGTTTTCATAACCTCATCTCGTTTCATTGGTTTTGTGACTTCTTTCACTGATATTCTCCGGCTATTAACCCCAGGCCTCCTTCGACTCCGACATTCACCTCTGCCATCCAAACGGACTGTTGAAATCATGCTTTGTAAGCTAGCCATCAGTCATCACTACATGAACGCAATAGAAAAGATGGACGAAGAGATGGATCCGGCATGCACGGACGAATCTTAAGACCCGGGTTGGGGAGACCTCGTAAACGGGTCGCGGACGACTGAACGACGTAGGCGACGACCTGCTCTGAAAAGGTTAAATTGTTGCAAATATCTCTTGCTCTGCTCAACGTTACTGATAGTGGCTGGATTGAAGCCTCGTAGATGTCCTCTTTACCGGCGGAAGGAGCGTTTTGGCGCTCACGGCGTATGGACACCGTTGGAATATGCATCGCTTTTTGGCCGAGACCCAGAGCACGTTCTGTAAGAACTCATCCGATGATGCCGTAAGTGGGACCTAATCAGAGGGCCTATCGATCGCAGTGCATCTCCTAATACGTCTGTTAGGCTACCGAGAAATTCATGGATGGAATGATTGTGGAGCAGGACCTTCATAATCGCAGCATTATCGTCTAATGTCTCTACCGTGGTCATTACGAGCTCTGTCCGACTCTCTTGGCCGATAGAAAGACCTTGGACGCTAACGAGATGGCTACAGTCGACCCCACTCGAAATACTGGTCGACTCTGCATATGAACATTTATGATTGTGCACATGCTCTCGGTATGCCCCGACCCTGCAAGCAGCAAACCTCAGGCTGCAAATATACCTCAAGAATGAGAGGTTTCCACCTGATGAGCTCGAAGTGCTGATCGAGAGGGCATACAAGCATCCAACAACGGCACAGGCCACACGACGCGAAACGTGGTGATGAATGCGATAGCTTCGCAAATTAAGCACTTAGGGGAGAAAACCCAGAGTATTGGAAACTTATGCATCAAATGCCGCTTTCTCTGGAAGGCGTCGTCAAATGCGGTCACGCTTTGTTGGAGTACAAAGCTAAGAAAAGCAAGAAACGACCGTTGAGTTTGCTCGTTCCGGATGAGATAAATAGCGAAGGACACCAGGGGCAGCGGTTGCAGGAGTTGGAAGAAGATCTTCAGCTGGCAGGGGAAGTAGTGACAATATAACTCGAGAGCGTTTGAGAGGGCGATGGCATGACAGGCTTCAGCATTGGTTAGGCTAAAACGATTGTATTGCGAGTGAGCAAGCCAGTCTCTGGGTCAACTTCGAACATGCGCAAGTCTATGGATGGATTAATAGACTCGACACACCAATTAAAAAAAAAAAATTATAGCATGCTGCCATCGCTGAGCGTGACAAGGCGCATAGTGAAATGCATCTCCTCCTAGAAGTACCTTTGAACCGCTCAGTGCTCGATGCTGGGCGAAATACTTGGCATGAAAAAGTATATATGATTCCCTGATTCAGAAGCTTTGAGCATTTGACTTAAGAACAGAGGTGCGGGATGTCTAGCCCATAAGCAACGCCGAGTCGCACTGCGACCGCAGACCGGTGAAGAGAATAGATAAATAATGTGAAGCCACAAACGCGTTATAAGATATGAGTTGGGTCCTCACGTAACGTAGAGTGAATTTAATAAGTAAAGGGTATAGAATCTAATTGATTTTATTGTCTTTTATAGTATATATTGTATCGTTGAGCCAAAATAAAACAAACAAACAACTTCGTAATTACAGAGCGTTTGGAGAGGAAAAAAAGGGGGGGGGGGGGGGAGGCGAGTTGCGGATCAATTGTTAATTACTTATTTCGGCCCACGGTTCGTTTTCCTGTAAAAGCGTTTTTGTTTTATTTTGCATTTCTATGTTTTGCAGATTATTCTTATTAATTACGTTATATGCCATAGCTTAATATTTAGATAACTCGACTAAGGCAATTATATAGCCCAACAAAGTAGACACATTGGTTGCCTATAACGACGAGGAAAGTGAAGGTTCTGAAGTATTCCATAGCGATATTGACATTATCTCAGTAAAGTGTAAGTAAACGCATCTATCCATCTATTGAACGAGAAATTTCTAACGTTATTCGCCAGACGTCCAACAGGCGAAGAGGACAATGTCCAAACATCTAGCTGGGCAAGTGTACAGGTATGATGAAATGCTACTTCGACCAATATACAGTCAACTCCAAATGCAAGAGCAAAGGAACGGACGAGAAAAAAAGAGCATTACGATATATCCCACCAAATCATACACCAAACTTCCTATCAAAATGATTGTGTCATGCATCCAACGAACTTCCAAAATGCTCTCCAACTAAGCCTCAGTCTCCAGCAAAGCTGCGTCGTCTCATCACCTCACACAGAAAACCTGCTAGTACTCGAATTCTTCTCTAACCCCTTATACAAACTGTTACTGCCACTATCCGTCACACTATTCGTCCCACTATTTCCCACAGTCCGCCCCGAGTCCGTTCCTCCAGCCGCGCCCTCTTCCCTATTGGCCAACATATCATTCGGAAACGGAAACAGCGTCGGTCTCCTTGGCGGCGGCACCTCCGTCGCGCTCTGCCACACCAACGCGGTAATATCCTTCCCTAACGCCTCAATTACCGGCGTAACGACAGGCAAGCTCATGAACAAAATCGTATACGACGTGACACCAACAATGGCGATATTGACGCCATAGCCAAAGCCGTGTGAGGCGAGCAGCACCAGGAGCCAGGAGCCCCAGCTCCAGAAGATCAAGCCATGCAGCAAGTAGATTGTGAAAATGTGTGGGAAGACGAGAAGGAAGGGCTTTCGACTCAGGAACCACTGCACGGCCGGTGACAGCTCGACAATGCATTGCATTCCTGCTGCGAAGAGGAGGCCGTTGAGGCGCGGGACGAAGTAGGGCGGGTATCCTGCGTTGTCTGTGCGGGCGATGGGCTCGCCGGTGATAAGATCTGGGTGGATGTTGTTTTCGTACGTGGCGAAGTTGTAGGAGGTCCAGTTTGGCAGGACGTTGGCGGCGAAGCCGGTGGCGACGATGAGCCAGAAGGTGAAGATGAGGGGGTAGTAGACGTATGGACGGGCGTAGAGCCAGGGACGGTATTTGTAAGTTACGTCGAGGTCGGTGAGGACGACGCCGATCCAGAGGTAACAGCCCCAGGATTGCGCGTACCAGTGGTTTACGACGCAGAAGGCGTAGTAGCACATGCGCTTCCAGGGCGTTTTAATCTCGTAGACGACGACGGCGCCGAGGAGGACGAGCCACGAGCCTTGCAGCTGCACGGCGATTGTCCAGAGAACACCGGTGCAGTAGTTGAAGGTGATTTGGGGGACGGCATTGGGGATTAGGTAGATGAGCTCAAGCACTTCGCTGATGAAGATGCCGACGGATGGGAATTGAGTTACGTAGGGCCACGTGGACCACGAGATAGACGGGGCGTATTCGAGGTAGTGGGTTACTCCGACGTTGATGAGGAAGTATTCCAGAAGAGCGACACTTGCAACAGGGATCATGAGGCGGGGTGTTCGTCGCACTGCGCCCTGGGCGATATGCTTCAGATTGCCGTCTTTGAAGTATTTTTGAACAAGGAAGCGCGTTGATGTGGTGAAGAAGACACCCAACCACATTTGATTAAGAATGAAGGGCGAGATAATTTGCTGGACCCAATACTCACTCCGGTGGTGAGTCGGGGCGCCGGGAATGACGATAGCGGGTACGTAACTGAGGCCAAAGTGCATTACTGTGACAATGACGGAACATATGGCGACCAGTCCAGCAAGATAGTCGATGCGTTCCCTAGGCTGACGCGGAGCCATTCTTGGTGCAGGCATTTCTGACTCAGTCACCGTTGTCAACGGGATTTTGTTGTCCCCATCGAGGATTTGAACCTCGACGACCTTTTCTGAGACCTTCTTAGATTTCTCATTCTCTTCTACGGTTTGGCCTTGGGGACCCTTCGTGAGAGGCACATCCTCTACCGTCGTATTAAAGTTGCTCGAATACGGAGTCGGCCCTCTCGGGGTAGTTCCTCGGCTGTCCCACCGAACGGATCCAGCTCGCGAGGAATGGCCTCCATTGACAGGTGTGGCCTCCCCACTATAAGGGGGAGGGATTGCCTCAATAGCAAGGTCATCGTCTGCGTTATGGTTATGACCCGGATCTAAGGACAAGCTGTGTCGGTGCTCGGAGTAATGTGAGCTGGCACGTTTACAAGATTTTGAAGCTTCTTCGGACGCAGCTACTTCGGACACAGCATTGCCTGTAGGAGCGATGCCATTACCATGACCACTTGGCTTGGCCTGCCTTTTCCATGGCGCCCTGCGGATGAAGGCATGAAGCAGGAGCAAGGATGAGAAAGCGATGCATATTGCAGAGATCCAGAGAGCAGGCATTCTCCTAGCGCTTCTAGGGTCAGCCTGTTTCCACTTTAGCGTTGCCTTTTCGGGTTGTGGAGAAGATCCGCGAAGGGTAATGTCGTCCATGGAGCACGCATCAGAGATTTGGCAGTGCGTGACAAAGTCTGTTTTCTGATTTTCCGTCGTCAAAGAAGAGTTGAAGAACATGCGGATCCAGCGCACACTGGCCAGGGTGCGATTCTTTGGTGGGCCTTCCATGGAATATTTGTTGCCAGTGGACCAGTGCTTGAAGTAAACGGGAGCTGGAACAGACTGGATGCTGTCGTCGTCCTTCCTAAGCACTGTGCGCGTGCAATTTCCCCCGACGTAGAAATTGATAGCGTCTTTTGTCCAGTCGATGCGATATTCGGTGAATTCCCAAGGATTGAGGCTACCATTTGCAGCAGTGTTTGCTAACACGGTATAATTGCGATTGGCGGAGGAGACATTGGTTAAGACGCTATAGTTAACACCCAGGTTTCGAGTCGTAAACTCGTCGTGGACGAATGTCCCAACCCAAGCTTCCGCGGCCTTATCGGTGCTCATGAGACTAAGTTCTGTGACCTGACTCTCGTTGTACTGGAGCATCATGGACATGGCACTGCCGCCGGAATTCTTGGGAGGTGATCGCATCAAGGATCGAAACGAACCATATTGAATATCTTGTCTCAAGGTGCGTATGGCAGCACCGACCACCTCATGGTGCTCTGTGGAAGGCTTAATATAAAGGTCGAGAGACTTATGTGATGCGTTGAGCTGGAGATTGGCTGGGTCCGCACCCTGCCGATACACAGCGTTCCAATCTTTTTCGTAGTTATTCTGGTACGACTCTGCATGAAAGTCGGCGAGCGGCAATTCGGTGGATTCGTTGAAGTAGACAATAATTGAATCCGTGAAAAGCTCTTTTGTGAGGGCATCGTAGAAACCGCAGGAGCAGTTGGTCCCATCTCCACCGGTTATATCAGCGAGAACTGACGATTGAGCAAAGAAGAGGAATTGTAGAGTAAGAAGGGAATATGCTGAAAAGAGAAGCATGATGCCGAATGCAGGTGAGATTATTTTGGAGAGAGTTTGGAATCAGAAGGCCTCCCGCTGCGCGTTCCCTCCGGGCCCTGTATTCTTTTGCATGCGTGAGCCAGTTGCGAACGAGCGGAATGCCCAGGGCTTGTTCGATGATCCTCAATCGACAGATAAGAATAACAAATATCTCGGAATTGGAAACCTCGCAGATCTGCACGAAATGGACACGGTACCGGGTTTTGGGGCCGTGAGATGAGTGAATGTGGCAAAAGAAAGCCGTTGCGAAATTGGAGAACGACGAAGGCTTCAAGAGATGGACGTGAGGACAACTTTGCCGGGCTACATGAGGCCTGTCATACATATGAATCAGAGGATTTGAGTTCCTCCGTATACACGGCATGCCACTGAATAGTGCAGGTGGATAACGGCACTTTCCTTGTCGGCACTGGTCCCATAAGAGGCCACATTGGTAAACTTTGATCTGCTTCGGGCTGTTATCAACCCCTGTTGACGAGCTGATCGTATACAAATTTGTCGCAGGACGTGGGCGAAACATGGCGTGCTGCAGCAGGCGTGCAAAGCTCAATGGGCACGTTGGCGGTCAGGACTCAATGTTGGTGGTTAGGAGCTGAGTGGCGGAGACTGTGGAAGCCTTGTGGGGAGCCTCCTCTGGGCGTAGGTTAGAAGCTGCTGTGGCCCGATTCAAGCCCGCACGTTTTCGGGAAGAATAATAGCCTTCCCTGCCTGCGGCCTGTCTGTGCAATCGTGCCCCTGACGCTCATGTTCGACGTGCATCCTGTCGGCGGCTTGGAGCCCTGGCATGCTTGTATGCTGCCCTGGTGCGCCCCCCCACTAAAATCCTCTAGCGCCTATGCGGCTTGGATTTTACAACGACCTCCCACAACTCTCAAAGCTCCTTTCCTCTGCGTTGACCACAACACCACCAGTACGATAAGCCACCTATCCATGCTGTACCAATCCTGTGTCACTCTACCCACAGGGCTTGCGACTCGTCGCCAAGGATGCCTAATAGTGATATGCTATTCGTCGTGATGTGCTTAATCGGAGACAATAGGCAATATCCTCCTCTGTAGCCAACGTGCCAGTCAGTCGGAAGAAGCCCCCGACAACGCAATTGTTTCTATGTATGTTTCTTACCAATTGAGGCTGTAAGGACTTGGAAAGCGTGGGTTAAGACGCCGACGGCTGGAAATCTCGTATCTTTTCTTCCTGGAACCTCAGATTGTACCCAGAGCCAGGTCGAGCGCTCTTTATCATCAGCTGGTCGATCGGTCCGTGTCGGACGCCAAACAATACATCTTGGCTCTGAACTTGGTAAGCCGGCTCAATTGATTGCACGCGAGTGTGGGAGTATCCTCACTTTTGTTTGGCAAGGTTCAGCCTCTTGAGGCTCAGAAGATCGTCGGCTGATTGCGGCGCGGGAATTCAATAGCGGAAGGTCTCAGAAGGTCCCAATGCTGATCCCATGCATAATTCATATCCTTGTTTCTCTCCACTTGTTTCTTCTCCACCATGCTTTTCGAAATCGGGGGGAAGCACATCGGCTTGCTCGGATTCTCATCTATTCTTTTCATCTCACCCCCAGTCCTTCGTTAGTTCATCTTTGAAGCTTCCGGTTTCCGGCAGGTAGCAGACCTCACCTCGTTCAAGGTCACCTTCTCTCTTTGCTATATTATCTATCTCCAAGGGTTCGGCCATCACTCGTTCTGTCCGTCCCAGTCTGTCGTTATACAATCATTTGCCCAAGTCCATTGAACTTTTGAAGTTGCCCGCATAATTTTCATCTCTGACTTTGCCATGGCCGCCGGATCAAAGGACTTCACCATCACTATTGAAGAAGACCCTCACTACATCCAACACGATACCTCTCCGCCTGCGAAAAAAGGATGGCTACCCGACGACGCGCTTGAGAGAGCTTCGAATTTCATCACAGACTGGACCCCATTCGGATTGGTTGCCTCTTATTACGTCTTTTCGACCAGTCTGTACATATTTTGCAGCGACGGTCTCATTGCTATATTTTGGTTTATCTACATGACGACAAACTTCTACATCGCCGGAGCCACAGTCCTCGAGGCGTTCATGAGTATCACTCCTTGCAGAGAGGCCAGAAAAATTGTCACACAGGCTGAAGAGAAAGGTTGGAACTTCCCCACTCCGGATGACCAACTCTTGATCCTCGATCTCCTCATTGTCGCGTACCTGCCTAATGAAAAGGACATTATCATGGACCGCGCACTTTACGCGTTAGAGCAAATCGATTACCCGAGAGATAAGATTCGTATCAATATCCTATACAACACGCCAAAACCAATCGAGCCGCTAGAGACGGAATTACGTCAGCTCACCGAACGATTTTCACATGCGAGAGTCATCAAAGTTCCCGGGTCCACTTCCAAAGCCGATAATCTAAATTATTTCTTTACCCTGGATACTGGATCAGATCTTATCGCCATCTACGACTGCGACCATTACCCTCACCCAAACGGCCCGCGATGGGCTGTGGAGAGATTCATGGCAGACACGGAAATCGACATTGTCCAAGGCCGCTGCATCGTGTTTAATTCGCAGGACACGTTCCTGACGAGTATGATCGCGGTTGAATTCGACAAGATCTATGCAGTTTCACACCCCGGTCGTGCGACAATGTGGGGATTTGGTCTCTTCTGCGGCTCGAACGGGTACTGGCGCACCTCACTTCTACGCGAGCTCAAAATGGATGGTGATATGCTTACCGAGGACATCGATTCGGCTCTACGAGCTGTTTCCCGTGGATCGAAAACAGTACATGACCTCAACGTCACTTCGTACGAATTAGCACCGACAACCTTCCCAGCGTTCTGGAAGCAACGGCTACGCTGGGCGCAGGGTTGGGCTCAAGCAAGTGCGAGGCACCTCAAAATGGTCTACAACAAGCCGCAAGAACCGCTTCACTCCGATCATGGTCGAAGCTTTACGACTCGATTCGGGATTCTTTCTCTTTTATTAATTCGGGAGATGAGCTACTACTTAGTGACGCAATACACCTGCCTCGTCCTAAGTTTTGTCATCGTAAAATTCCCAACATCGGGAAGCGCGCTATGGAAGCTGGTATATTTTCAGTATCCGGTGTCACAGTGGCTTTTCATCATTAGGTTTGTACTACTCGTACTCCGTGCTCCGCCGTAGCTTGGTAACTAACTATAAGGCAGCATTATCTGTCTTTTTGCCACGTTATGGATAACGAATCGAGTCAAATCCGAGTTTGTTTCGCGGCGTATGATTATCCAGTTCTCAATTCTCTATCCGGCTTACTTGGTGCTTGCCGCCACGATAGGCCTGTACGGGCATGCAAGGCAGATCGTGCGATACAGCTCATGGAATCCTACAGCACGGAAATAGGATGCTGCATGATGCAGGCTGGGGTGCGCTCCCGCTGTCACTGCAGACGATAGTTGCAGAGGGAGGACATTTGACCTATTTTGTATTGTAATTCGAACACGTTTGTTCACATAAATTTTTTTTTTTTTTTTTTTTCCGGAAGCAGCACGGTTCTGCATTGAAAGTGCGAACACATTATTTAGACTTTGGTAGCATAGATTCGGAATAGATCTTCGGCGGGTCTTCTCCACATTGTGCCTTGGAAGCACGCCTGCTGGCGACTTTTGACATTCCCCAAGAGGCTTAGTATACTTTTTAGTATATCTTTTAGTACACTTTCTGCAATACTACTCTCTTATCCGATAAATGAAGATAATGAAGATACGGTTGCGAACTGCTCGTTCTGAACTTTCTTTCTAGATGATTTGTCGCACCAGCGGAAGCTCCGGAGTTCAACACTGCCATCACCTGGCAGCTGTCGTCGCCGTACTCGCACCTTGCAGATTGTATCATACCGCGCGGTTCCTCCGCGCGTACCGCAGCGCACCGCGGCGCACGTTTCCACGTCTCCAAACACAAGGCAGTTGCACAAGGCAGTTGCACAAGCAGTCCTGCCTAGATCGTATAGACAATTGCAAATCTTAGCCTCCTTCCATCGCAACTTCTTTTTCTGTTGAACTACTGCCGGTCGCTGCTGCTGCCAGCGGAGTACGACGGCAACTTCCACGAACAAAATCACCTTAGCTGCCTGGGAAAGACCCACACGTATAGCTCTCGATCAACCATCTTCCCTGTGTTTTAGAGCGCTAGGTAAATTTTTATTGAAACTCCCATGCTCCCATGTTTTATTAAGCTTAGGTATATAACTTTTTTTTTTTTTTTTTTTTTTTTTTTTTTTTTTTTTGGGCAAGGCGTGCTTCCGCTTCAAGCAAAGTTTCAATGCGAACAGAGGCGCCCGGGTAGGCTTCGGCACAACCCTGGATGAATCGCCAGAGAACAATTCGATTGACCCCTTGGAGATCGTCCTGAGCAGGGACTTAGGGCCAGGGACAGGGCACAGGGCCAGGGACAGGGCACAGGGCCAAGAACAGGGAACAGGGTGCTTTATCATTTCACATTTCACATTTATGATTTGATCTGCAATAAAAGGACGTTGCACCACTTTAGCTTTCAACCACCATTGCGAGAGACACATATGTTCATTTGCCATATTCAGACGGGAGAAAAAGTAAGTCTGCATCGCCATATGCAGGTACACGATACTCGACATGGATCTTTCCACCACAGAGCGAGGAGCTGAACTGTAGATGGAGGAGATTTAAGATTAGACTATGAGAGCCCAGGAGATCAGCTAAGATAAGGCGTACTTGATTAGAGGATGGATATGTCTAAAATATTGGCATGGGCTCCGATTCTGACCGGTCTACCGGTTGTGGCGCGGCCGCTATTATAGCTGGCATTGAAAAGGAGACTAAAGTCTCTGACAGGGCTTCGTTGCTTCAAAGGCCTGCGCAAGTGGATCTGGCGCCAAGCAAGTGGCGGCAAGCAGTTTGAGGTGCGCACGGGGCGTCATTCACCACCCTGAACTTCCACTCCACCACTGACCACCACGCATCCTGAAACAGGCCCATTTGCATAAAACTGCCCTCAGCGCTTTGGGGATTCCCTGTATGTGACTGGGAAAATGCCCCAAGACGTATGGAGCAGCTGTTTGATATCGGCGGCGATCTCGGCCCCGCCACGCATCACCACAGCACTCAGCTCGCTGCCCATTACGGAAGGCCAAGAATGGGCATTTCGGATTAGGAACCGGCGCGTGCGGCTGAGATAGCTACTTCCCACCGTTTCTTCGGGAGACTGCAGATAAAGATGTTTCCTTTGGCAGACTGCGGCTGATGTGAGTTGAATTGGGCGAGCAGCAGCAGACCTCAGAAGCAGACAATCATGGGTTTCCAACTTCCATCTTGTCTCTTGCCAGCACGTCGTCCTGCTTCGTTCTCAGAGCACGACTATCTCATAGGCGTGCGCGGCATCCTCGTCATTCAATCTTTCCTATGGGTGTTTCTCCAAACCTTCGTGCCCACCACCGTCAAGGACTCTGACAACGTCTCCGGCCCTCTCTACCAAGTCATAATCCGCAAAACCCTCTCCGTCCTCTTCTGGAACGATGCGCTCATCTACTCGTCCTTCATCTTCCTTTCTGCCCGCACACTATGCCTCCCCTTCCTCAAGAATCCAACCCGAGTCACAGCCTCTAGCTCCATCTTCCGCCGCGGCGTCCGCCTCTGGTTCCCAACCACCGTTGCCTTCTCGCTCTCCACGCTCCTCTTCCACACCCTCGGCATATCCTACATCTCAGCCTTCATAGACGGCACCAACAACCTCTCGATCGGGGTCCCCCGCCAGATCCCCAGCTTCCTGAACTGGTTCAACAGTCTCTTCGAGATCTTCTGGGTCAGTAAGAAAGAATCCTTGCAGGCCGCCAACACGGCATTTCCAGCCCAGACGCTGTGGATGGTTAGTGTAATCTTCATGCAGAGCTACACCGTGTACATGACCATGGTCACGCTCCCTTACACCCGCCCTGCGTGGCGCGTCAAGGCCCTCCTCTTCTTCGTCATTACGGCTTGGTGGGTCCAGTCTTGGGCATGGTACTCCGTCAGCGGCCTCCTCCTCGCTGATGCCGTTGTCAACATGGACTTCAAAGCCCTATCCGCGCGCGGATTGAAATTGCCCATGGCCCGGTCTTTCCGGTTGCCCTATTCGGTATTTTATGGGGTTTTGATGGCCGCGGGTATTGTCATGCAGTATCTGTGGACGGCGTGGCGGCCGGATTACGAGGATATGGAGTTGAGGGGGCATACAGGGTTGTATAATTCTGGACCACTGAATATGGGCGATGATGTGGATTTGCCGCAGGCCAGGGATGATAATTATCTTATCATTATTGGGTTCTTTTTGTTGTTGGAGACGCATGATTGGCTACAAACTATTTTCAGAACCCCTTTTTTTGTTTACTTGGGACGCAGGTCTTTGAGTAAGTTCTTCCACATTACCCGGCATGATTGATTACACACAGAGAGGAAAAGCTGACTGATTCTACCAGGCTACTTCCTCATCCAACCAATCATCGTCTACACCGCCGGCATCAAGTTGTTCACCCATCTGCACTTCAGCCTGCACTGGGCATATGCATCGTCGACTTTCACGTGCTTGCTCGCTTGTCTTCCGCTGGTGGTGGTGAGCGTGGAGATTTGGTATCGGATTGTGGATTATCCGGCGGCTGCTTTCGCGATGATGGCGTGGGATTGGGTCAGGAAGTGAGTGAAGGACGGGATAGCTGGGGTTGGGCGGTGTGGACGTGGCTGTGAGGTATCAAACTGTGACGGCGGGTAAGTCTGTTAGGTTAGACTCGTAAGATTTATACGTAGTATCTCTTGTATTTAGATGAGTCCTGGAAAGCACTGACTAGTTATATAGATAGATTTGATAATAGCACCCCCATATTTGCAGGAAGTCGATTACCTGCGAGCGCTTTTTCGCGCTTTACTTTTTCCCTCCCTAGCGTGGCTTCTTCGCGGCGTTACTGCTTTTACCTTTCTAGCCTCACTCCTTCAAGTTTTCGATGCCTCCAGCGATCACGCATCGGAGCAGAGCCGGTCGAGTATATTTCTAAACGGCATCATCCGGCCCCAACACCATTGGCAGACCCGCTGGAACCCATCCTTTACCCATCACATGACACCGGTTCCTCTCGCCGCCTAAGATCTCCACCAAGCCATGTATATATACTCTGCCTTCTCTCTCTTCTTTCCGTCCATCTCCACAACCACACTAGGAACTTCATTCAGCCTCAACCCAAAAAAATCTATTCAATAGTTATGTTGTGCACGTCCATCCCAACAACGCAACATGATGGCGCACTATTACAAGGTGCCTACAGCGCCGCTGATGGGTGGTCGACATGGTAATGTTTCATTGATTATGTAGTTGGATGAGTGGGTCTGGGACAGTATGGGGTACCATAACCGCAGCAGCAACGATAACAACATGGGGAAGGGAGTGGAGAGGGTCTAATATCGGCGTGATGTGTGGATAGTGGGGATTGAGATTGCAGGATGGTGATGCCGATATCCATTTCCTTCACATGTTGCTTGTTATCGTTGTGTGGATCTGTCTATTACTATCACTGTTTTCCTCGTTTGGCTTTGAAGCAGCGATCTACTTTCGCGATCCCCAGACTGGCTCACTCCCATACAAGGGAGGATGTACACGTCACAGAGCACCCACATGTCGCGAGTTATAGACGTTTTTAGACCCATTCATCCACAGTCCATCACTACCATGGCAGACTCGCTCGTCCGAGCTCCAGTACCACCTAAACCATCACATCTAGCTCCTCTTCATGTTTAGACTGAGTCGTTCACAGCCGACTGCTCCCATGGGCACTACTGCCATGGCTTTTTTTTTGACCCTAGCACTCCACCATGCCAAAGTAGCTGAAGATGTAGTAGTTGGTCCAACCAACCACTCAACCCCAGCGTGTAACCCAGGCTACCAAAGCTTTCTATGGATTTGGCTTTGCTAAAATACTCGGACCATAGAAACAGCCATGGGAAATGGTTAGTCGACAACTGCCAGCAGCCATGTAGATCACATATAGCCCCTGGTGTTGCTCATGTATCCAAGCCATGAGGTAATTATCGAAAGAAGATTACCCGACGATAGCCAGCGACCATTTGTATGTAGACGCCCACTTGTGCAGTGGGGGTCCAGCTTCCACCAGTTAAGTGCCCAGAGTGTTTGAGAGAAAGACGAAGTGTAAGCGTGGCGGCTATCACGGCCACAACTCAAGCGCCACCACGCTAGCCAATGTAGCAGGCCTAGTAATAGGGGTATAATTACTCTTCCTCGATAGGCGTTGCCTGCTCTTCAAATCGACAAGAGCTCTCTTCTTCAGCATATGAGCAACGCCCTCAGCTGACAAAGCGTGGAGAGGTTTATATACACTATTATCGGAGATTTCGGAGGCTTCGGGGTTCGTCGGGTTCGGAGGATAGTGTGTTCGGCTCGGGGAGCCCTCACCGCTGAGGTATCACGAGTCTTACTTCTCTCCATATATTGGCCAGGCCTGGGATACTCACTGCAGCCGGCGTTGCGTAACCAGCCACTGTCACACCGTCATCTCCTTCCAAAAGCCTGATGTCTCACGCCCCGAGCCCCGAGATTTGCCGGTCTGAGAGATGTTCATAAAGTCCCGACAGTCCGCAAACCCACTCCTCTCCTCTATTCTTCGTCAAAAAAGGAAAAAAAAAGAGAACTTGATGCTCTCTTAAACTCTGTAGCGAGAGTTAGAGGACAAGCCTTTTTCTCTGTGCGCCGGGGATAGTGCTTCCGCCTTTCGACGCTTTACGGACAAAAAATCCCAGCACGACATCTTTTAATGTTTTTGGGATCTTTGAACTTGGGAATCTTGCAGTGGAACGTGAATTGCGTGTGCGGCTACAACTGCTGAAGCCCCAATCAAGGGGTCGAAAAAATGAAGGAGGGAACATTTGATGCTTTCTTTAACTCTGTAAACGAGAGTTGCGGAACATGCCTTTTTTTTTCTCTCTCAGTGCGGCGGATGGAAAACGTCGCAGCATATAGGCACATGGGCCAAAAAAAAAAAAATTAATTCGATACTCTGATGTTTTGGGGTTTTGGGGTTTTGAGCCAGAGGGGATACGGTTCATACCTCCGTGGGAGCTAGCATTAAGAGATGTGCTGGGATATGGAGCTGGGAAGACGAGAAACTTTACACTGCAGGGACTATATAAGGGTCGTGTGCGGCCAAAAAGAAAGTCATAAGGTGTGGCATGGGGGGCGGTGGAGTGGCAGAGCGGCGGAGTGGGGGGAACAACCGCAGCTGCAGCAAAGAATATAGTTAGGGTTGGACTCGCCAACCCTCTAAGCACACATCCACGTAGAGGAGAGTGAATAAAAGAATGACAGGACCGGAATCATAGAGTGGGGGCTGGACTCGCTATCTAACATCAAGAGAGGATTAACCGTATGGAGAGGGGAGTGGGCATAAATAAACTCGGAGAAAATTCGGAAGTGTGGAGTTGGGGTTGGAATCGACAACCACCAACAACAATGGAGAAAATGACATGGAGAAGGTTGGGAATCCACTAGAAAAGAATGTGATGCTGATTTCCATCTTTGCAGGATTTGGAGATGCAATTCTTGATAACGCCACGATGCTGTCCTTGTTGAACTGGATGGGGTACTGCTCACCATCACAGCCGGTTCGCTCCGTGCCGCTCCACCGCGCATTGAAGTGTTCCTGACCTCCGGAACGTCCTGTCTTGCTGCCAACGCCCACCGAAGACGCCACTCGATACGCATATCGCGCGTTAAGGGTCCCATGGCGCACGGCCTACCGAATCTTTCGACAAACACCACCACATTGACCTCCGGGCTATGGACCTCTTGATCCTACCCATTCGGCCTTTCCTATTCTCCGTTTAACTCCCACCCATGGTCAATCCCAGTCATTACAGCTGAAAGAAGACAAAAGAAAAGACGGAAGACGGCGTTGCCGGAGTCTCTGGCCCCGACGCGCCGACATACTTCACAGCAACTCCCTTTGTGGAATCGATGCTGGAACTTGAACGTGTTGTAGCGAGAAGAACGAAAGGACAGGTTGGTCGGTAGAGGAGTGAATATTTATGGGCTAGTGCTGGCCAAGACTCCGACCCTAACGTATAAACCCCGCTCGAGGAAAAGTACTAAACCTTTTTCCTTAAGAATTAGTTTCTATACAATAAACTAGGACCCTTATATCTTCTTATATAAGTGTAATTTCTTAGGGCCCTAGTAGCCCTTATAATTCTAATTCTTCTATTTTTTATTTAAAAGCACTTATTTATAAAAAATATAGTTTAATTTAAAATATAATTATAGTGCCTATAGAATAATATAAAGAAAATATAATTTAGTAAAAATAACTTTACTTAAAGAGCTAAGCCTAAATATAATTCTATTCCTAAAAATTATAATATAGTTATTACTAGCCTTATAAAGATAAATACTAAAAAAAAGTATTTTACTTAGCTTTAAAAATATTATATTATAAAAAAAGAATTAAAAAAGTTAAAAAAGTAATAAAATATAAAGTTAAAAAAAAACTAGTAAAGTAATAGTATATTATAAACTAATATAAAATTCCTAGTAATAATAAGTACTAAAATAATTACTAAAGAAAAGTATTTTACCTAATCTTTAAAGTTTTTAAATAAATAAAAGAAAAATAATCTTTATAATATAGTTTTATTAAAAAAAAACTAAATAAAGTATAATTATAGTATTTTAAAATAGTACTATTAAAATTATTTTTTTAAATAGAATTTAAGGTAATTATATTAAACCTTATTAAAAATTTAGTAAATTACTAATATATTTTATAAGCAAACTATTTACTTAAGTAAGCCGCCTATTAAATTACAAAAACGCGTTAACCTAATAATATTATAAAATAGTATAACTAATTTAAGCTAAATTCTCTTTTTAAGAATATTATAGTAACAACCTATAACTACCTAAATATAGGTGGCTTCTTTTTTCTAGCCACCTAATTACGTATAGTCTATATATTACGCATAGACTATAGTAATATATATATACCTTCTAAATATTATATATTCTAATTCCTTACCTAATATTTTATACTATACTAAAGTATTATATATTAGTATTTAATTAA
>KV745142.1:0-38539 GCA_001692735.1 Lepidopterella palustris CBS 459.81 | reverse complement strand
CTCCTATGGCCCTCGAGCGTCTGCAGCGCTAAGCTCCACTCTTCTTGCACTTTTGGCAGTCCGGGAATCCAACTAGGCATCTGTTGTTCGAATTCTTTCCGAACTAGACTCCTCTGTGGTGCAAATACTAGGGCCGAACAATATATTTGAAGAGGCGCATATTCAATAATAGATCGGTTATTTAAGACAAATCGTTTTGCATCATAGAGAAACGCGTACAGTGAGGGGCTTTTTTCTTCCTTAAAGACTATATTTTAGTATAAAACTCTCTAAGAACCCTTAACTATTACTTACTATAACCAAACTCCCTAAGGAAATTATCGAAAGCACGCCTTCGGAGACCTTTCCTATTAAGCTTAGGGCTTCAAGCCAGTGCAGCAAGTGCTCTCGTAAAAATATATGCACTTGCCCCTTATCAAGAAATTGAGTGTCGCTCTTCAGAAGATGCTCTATCCAGAAGCGGCACGCATACTGAAGCTCTGCGGGTAGATACTGCTCTATCTGGTAGGCTTGGATGTCTTTGGCGAGGGTGCCAGGTGCACGTAGGCCACAGATATCCCTCCTTAGCCTGACGGACATAATTCGGATGCAAGCATCGGCTAAAGTCTTGTGCGCCTCTTTTTCGTCTACCCAGAGTTGCGGGTCTTGACATCTTTCTTTCGCAAGGATGAAGTCGCGGAAGGAAGGATGGAGTAAGCGAATTGGATATGTTGGACTTTCCGGAACCTTTAGAACCGAGTGAAGGTCGCCTAACATCTGCTTTACGCCTTGCGTTGGTTTAAGTAGTTCAGAAAGAGCTTCGGTAGAGAGGGGATTAAAGAGGATCGCAATTGCTCCGACAATCCTTCTAAAACGAATAAACAGCTCCTCCATCTCGTCATCCTCATACTCTCCGCGAATCAAATCGGATAGGATCTTGATATAGATTTCATCAAGCACTTTCTCTGGGCTCTTTCCACTCATTTTACCATTAAGAATAAGAGATAGCCGCTTCTCAGCGAAATGCTTGCCGCCTTTAATGTAACGGCATGCAGTTGCGGCCCAGATGAAAAGTCCATAGGCTCTATCAATTAGACATTCGACACGCTGCACACTTAGCTCAATATTTTTTAGTTCATGCCGAAAATAAATAGCAATATCATGATCGATTATTTCCCGAGGAACGTTGTCCAAGACCAGATCTTGATGCAAAATACTTGGTATATCCTGGAAGCCAAGGCGGATTGGGGTTTCTGGTCTACTAGTTACAAAGACTCGCAACTGCATCGGGCTAAGCGATTTCATCTCTGCAAAGAGTTGAAGAATTCTTTGGACATCTTTGTCGTCGTCACACTCGTCCAAGGCATCAATAACAAGAATTAGCGGCGATTGATTTGGAGGAGCTGTCCACACTGACAGTGGTTGAAGGATGAGATGTTTCCATCGGTCGCGTTGACTCTGGTTAGCAATGTCGTTATGCTTAGCTATGGCAGTGCAGATATGCTCTTTAAGCATGGGCGATACGTTCGCCAGCTGTACAGCAATGGTGGTAAAGAGCTTGCCAGCGTGACTTCGGTCTTCGGTGCCTCTAGAGAAGAAAAAACTGGCTCCAAGACGTTCTTGGTTGTAGTATTCTCGGGCGATTGTGCGTGCGATCGTGGACTTCCCAGTGCCAGCCATGCCGTTCAGCCAGAAGATGCACCTTTCATCAACCCCATCTGCCCACGTCCTAATTTGGTCGAGAACGTCCACTCTGGTATGTTGGAGGCATAGAGCATCATGTTCTTTGTCGGAAGAGTTGAAGGCCGCCTGGATAGCATGTGGTAGTCTTTCCAGGAACTGTTGCTGTTGGGCAAGATTCATGTCGTGCCTAGGTCGCTGGATATGCATAAGTCGTGTGATACAGAAGCTAGACGCAACGCTTACCTGAAACTCTTGAATCATCTCGGGTTGATTAATAGGTGACACGAGTAGCAATATCTCCTTAGCACATGCGGCCGCCGTCGCCGCGGCGTATTTCTGCCACTTCTTGTTCTTATGGGAATCTGCGTAGTCGCAAATTCCGCGAATTACTAAACACTGGACATCATTCATCACGCCGGCGGATTCCATTTCAAAGCATATGGCTCTATGCTTTTCATATAATTCATTCCTTTTTGCACCTGATATTACGAGAGCATTAGACGAACCGATAGTACCATAATGGATGAATGGCGTGTCCTCTTTCCGCCAAGCTTTGGCGCCTCGCTCATTTCGTAGTTTAGATCTTTTCTCGTCGCAAAGGCCTTCGCAGAGTCCATCCCCGTACAAGTGAAGGTAATCGTCGTCGTAGAGGTGATCATTCTCGGGTCCAGGGTCTTTGAACTCTGGCAGCTCGTGTTCCTCTAGGCGTTCTCGTAATTCGCGGAGAAATTGCGGGATTCGCGTTCCTGGCTTCTGCATATGACGGCTCCGGAGGTTGATTACTGCCCCTAGCAAAGCCTGAGATGGATGAAGCATGTGCCCGCTGACATTCAATTTGTCCTTTCCCTCCCATGCACCAGATTCAATATGTGTCACTCCTCCTTCACTATATTGTGGCACACTAACTACAACATCACCCAGTACAATTTGCTCTACTAAGTTCACGCCATAGCGGGGCACTCCGCCTGCTATGCCCACCACAAGAATATGCTTGATATTCGGAAACGAACGGCGCATGTCGGCGGCGACGGTGGCGGCTGAATGAGTGCCGATTCTCGGACAAACAGCCATCGCGACGTAATGGTCTCCTATCCGTCCCAAGGTATAGATAGTGTCATCCCCAGGTACATTTAGTGTCCCATCCTTCCTATCCCAAATAGAGTTCTCTAATTTGTCGGCTACGGCGATCCCGGCGGTGAGCTCTAAAGCCATCGGAGCGATCCATCCAACAGTATAATGGGCGCGGTCCGTACCGTAGGCCATTTTACGGGAGCAAGGATCGTCAAGGAGATTGAACGGATTATCTCCAACTCTAGGGTCAAGCTTCACTAAGAGATTAGTATTGACTGAAAGGATTGGACTGGATTTAGAGGTAATTATCTATTGAGATCGAGGCTGACCGTGGCGGAAGAAGCCGTAACTCTGCTAAGCTGGTGCGACAGCTTCTCAGTCGAATGGGCAACTATTTCCTGGAGAAGAGGGACCTTAACCTCTAATCTCTTGTCGTAGATACTTGGCCTGTGTGTGGGACATTCAGCAAAAAGACACCAAGAGTGAGGTTTCTGGACAGCCAGGCAATCCGCCTTGTCAAAGTATATCTTGGCACGTTGGGGGCCGTGGTTAAACCCAGCCTTGCGCACGACTGAAAACCGTGTTGCAAACGTAAATTAAAACCACACGAATTATCACCCGCCCGCTACACCCCGGCGCTTCTTGCCCACCGTTCTATCCCAGAAATCCCATAGGCCAAGCGTAACCAGAGATAGTGGAGCGGCGATGACCCAGCAAATCTAGAGCCGATTAGGTACAGTAAGGTATCCTTTCATGCCACTTTGAGCAGGCTCAAAATGGAAAAGGATATGCTAAAAATCGACTTGAAAGGCAAAGAAGTTAGGGCTGAGTCTTACACGTGGATTAGATTATGTAGCTCCTCGACATGCGTATACTATTCACGGGGACACTGTTGGAACTTATTAGGGTAATCTTGTAGTTTTAGCCGGGCCTTATTTGATTCTGATCGTAAAGGTCGGGATTTCAACGAGAAAGTACAAGAAAATTCTGCTGAGATCGCAGCCCTAAGATAAAGTCATTATGCCATGTTAATCTAGGACGTGTTGTCGTAGTTTAACGTTACATTGTGTGGCCGCTTCACCGCTTGCTACCGATTGTTCGTGGCCATCTGGAGCGTCGTACATGTATTGCCTCGACAATCCTCTCCCATAGATCTATACCGCTATGTTTTAATGTCTTAGTAACTAACTCTGACGCTTCAGAGCCTATTTCATCAAAGCCGTTCTACCTTTATTTGTTTGCCAAAATGAAGGCGACATAATCGTCGAAGTCTCATTCTCAGACTGTTCTAGACCAATCCAAAATCCTCGCCAAGCCTCTCTGTACCTTCTAGATGTTATACTCCCTCTAATGACTTGCCAATTTGCCAGCTGCAGGCCTGTAAAGATCTATTGAACTGACCTAACTAGTGGATTCTTCCTTTGCTATCACATCACGCTCCCCTAGGTATACAGCTCCGTCCTTGGGCCACTTACAGCAATCCAGACATCTTCCTTCTGCGAAATTCGACAAGATCCTATGTAGAACTTCAAGCAGGTTTCTTCCCCGCCCGAAATACCCCTCAAGATGAATTTTTTCAACTTTTTTCCAGCTGCTATGTGCCCGGCGTTTCAACAATGAACCGATTTCTGTAAAATGGCCGGTACTATGAATATATCTGGCCAAACGCCTTAAAATTCCTAGAAGTTGTATATTATGTTGTAGATCATCGCTCCTTTTTACACAACTCAAATCCTTTGTCTTCAGACCAGTGTAACGTTTATCGTTATTCCATGATGCATTTCCATCTTGCTCGAGCATTTGTGGCTGCTGGCAGCGTATGCACTCGCCTCGGATATTTCACTGACCCTTGTATAAGGAGCGTTGTTTAAGAATACGGAACAAGTAATTTGTTTTGGCTGATCAAATAAATATTACATGCTCGGGTCTCAGTACTTGAAATATTCTCTTATTATTCACTACCTCGTCGCTGTAGCCAGATGGCGTCTCGAAAAGGAGCCATTAGGTTCAGCTCCAATAGACGTAACCCCACTCGGAGTTGTCTTCTGGATAGACTCATACCGCATTTTTATCAAACCCTTGAACAACATCCCCGGCCGGTTCGGAGCTAGGCTATCAAGCTTCTGGTCCCCTATCCAACCCCGCAATCATAATAATCACAAGACATTGCAACCCCTGTATCACCAGTACGGGGAATCCGTACGCATTAGACCGCGAGTGGTCCACGTCGCCCATCCAAAGGCACCGCAGGCTACATGCGGCTCAACTTCCCCATGCACCAGGAGCGCTTTCTACGACCTCGAAGCACCAAAGTTCTCCCTTCACCTGACATATGATCGCCTCTAGTACGATCGGAGGCAACGCGACTGGTGTCACGCATTCAGTGGCGGAGCTCTGCGCGGCTACGAGGACAGAATATGGACGTACAACCGATAGTCGAAGCCATCTCCGCCTCCCAATGGCATCCGATGAACATCATGAAGCCGTTCCACCTTTGGAGCTTTGATTTCATGAGTGGCCTGGCGTTTGAGATCAGCAGGCATGTTGAAATCGAGTGAAGAGCACTGGTCTCTCAAGCTGTCGAGCAACGGCATCGAGATACTCAGTTTCCATTTGCCGATTTGGTTCTTTGGGCTCTTGATTGCGATTCCCGGTGCTATGCGGGAGTAACAGAAGCTCTGGGACTATTGCACACAGAAAAGCTTGCGGAGAGGATGAATGTAAGTTGATAGGCCCAGTGCAACTGAATAGAGATCATGCTAACACATTTCTAGGCAGAGCCTCATGTCCGCGCTCTTCCAACCGTACAAATCTCGGAATCCCTCGAAGAACGAGCTCGAGACGCTAGCCGGAGACAGTCGTCTCATCATCCTAGCAGGCAGGTGCGTCCACTACAACATGCACTAAATCCCCACTCACTCACCATCCACAGCGACACCACCTCCTCCACCTTAGTCCACTTCTTCCACCTCCTCGCCCTTCATCCCAACCACGCCAGACTCATCCGAGCCGAAATGGTACCTCTAATCAACGCATCAAGGGAAATACCCCACTGCGACCTGCAGAATCTCGACCACTTTATGTTACCGTACTGGACGTAGTAAGTTTGCAGTGTGACCAAAAACCAGCTCCCAGCTCTTGTTTGATCAAGCCCCGGATACTAGAGGCCGACATAGCAGCGTGCTTTCTTAGACGAGTAGATACACAAAGATGCAGATAAATTCATCCCAGAACGATGGTGCTCACGACAAGAAAAGGATCTGGAAAAGAGCGCGTTCATGCCATTCCTAACCCGTCAGCCGCCTCCTCCACCCCCTTTCCCAAATTCCCTCGCCACCGCCCCTTCCCTCCTCTCCCCTCTCCTGCCCTTTCCCCACTCCCCCCGTAGCCCACCCCACCTCTGCCTAACCCCTCCCAAAACCCCAAACAATTCCTTACCCCACACCTCACACTTGCCCTACTAGGCATATTCTTCTGTATCGGCAAGCCCGTCGCGCTAATGTCTCTGCGCACCGCCATCGTAAAGATAATCATCACATTCGGTTTCAAGTTCGCGGAGGGTGAGGATTGGAGGGATTTTAGAAAGAATTCGAGGAATCATTATACGTTGGGGTTGAGTGTGCCGGGGGGGTGGAGAGGTTGTGGGAGGGGGGTAGAGAGGAACGACGGGGGATGATGGAATGGGGTTTAATTAGTTTTTTGGTCGAGAGACTTCGTATCAGGTTTTAAGGTTACCAATGTAACACCAAAATCATCAGATTTCATCTCACTCGCTCCACACGACCTTCACAAGTCGTCATTTGCCAAAACGCCAAAACAATGCCAATGCACCACACGATCAAAACGCCGTCCGCCCACCCCAACCTAACCCAACCCACTCCTGCGCCAGATTACAGCTCTCTTCCCTCCCCTCCCTAGCTCCAACAATTTAGCAATACACCCCTCCCACCCCTCCCCGCCTCGCCTATCCCAGCATCTACCTCACAAACCCCCAGACTTAGCCCCAGCCCCACCACTTCTCCTACTCTGCCTCCTCATCCCCTCCAACTTCTTCACAAGCGCATCATGCAGTTTCTTATTTGCCGCCCATTCAACCTGCAACCTCTTCATCCTGACACTCGCGATTACCATGAATACCACGCTCCTCAGACTGCGTTTCTTCTCGCGGATAGATATATCCGGTGTGATGCCCATTTCCTCGATGAGTTTTAGGTCGGCTTTGTTGCTGTTGGATTGGTTTGGTCAGTATAGTACATGATAGGGTAATACGACCGAGAGGAAGAGGGGGAAGAGGAAGGGGATGGAAAGGTGGAAGGGGGACAGAGGTAGGGGAAAGGGAGAAACAGCGGGCACGCATACCATTGCCCATAAACCTCAATCATCATCAAGAAAAACCTCTTCTGATACCCCAGTGACTCCCTAAACCCCTCCTCCCTCCCAACTCTCGCTCTCAAATACTGAATCTGTTTCGCCAGCCCCCTCAACTCCGCTACGTGTCGCTTCTCCTTCTCCATAATATCCTGTTTTAGATCCATGACCTGCTCGCTATTACTATTACTCGCAGCCTGCAGCTGCTTCTGGGCCGTCTCAAGAGAGAGCTGTGTAGCGCGTAGCTTCCGCTCCTTTTCACGGATGAGGGATTTGGAGTCCTTGGTTAAGGCAGCAAGACGCTGGTCGCGATCCGCAATCTGGAGTTGCAGGTCTTCGACATCGAGGGTTGCGTTTCGGAGGCGTTCGTGCAGGTCGCGAAGGTCGTTTGCCTTGCGTTTGGAATGCTCCTGTTCATTTATGAAAATCTCGTCTTTGAGTCTGGATGCGTATGCGGATATCTCGCCATCCTTTTCCGAGACTTGGAGTTGTAGATGTCGGACTTCAGACTCTGCAGTTTGGAGCTTCGTTTCTCGGTCTCTAATCTCATTTCGAAGCCTCTTTTCTGTTGCCTCCTTGTCGTCGATGCGCAACTGCAGCTCTTCGGCCTCTAGTTTGGCGGCTTTGAGAAGGTTATGAAGATCGTTCCGTTCCTGGGCAATGGTGGCATCGGCATTTGCGGATTGTCGAGCTGCTTGGAGATCTTTGTTTAGTTTGTCGATGCGGGCGTGGAGAGCGTCTCGGTCTTGATCGGATACGTTGAGGTCTTTCTTAAGGGCATCGATCTGTGATTGTAATCGCGCCTTCTCTCGATCCGCGGCGCGGAGATCCTTTTCTAACGGGTCGATCTTGGCTTGTAACTCGTAAGAGCCGTGGATCTCTTTCTCGAGAAGCGTGATCTTGTCTTGGAGACCTTGCTTCTCCTCGTTGACTTCGTCAAGACTTTCTTGAAGGACCACGATCTCGTCTTCAAGGTCTTGCGTCGTAGATGCCAATTCGGATTTAATCTTTTCAAGCGCAGCTAAGCGGTCCTCTGCCGTGCGCTGGAGTGCCTCGAGTTCACCTTTCTGACTATTAACTGTGTCGCGTAGGAATTCCAGGTCGTGGTCTCTCTCGCGCACAATATTCTGGACAGCCTCAAGCTGCGTATCAGGTTCGTCGGCGTGCTCACGGAGAGCATCGAGCTCGGAATTGCGTTCTTGGATCGTTTTGCGGGCTGTCTCTAGCTCGCGGGTCCGTTCGTTAAGAGAGGCGCTAACGGAGGAATGAAGAGATTTGAGCTCTTGAAGAGCAGCCTCCTGGGTAGAAATGGTCTTCTGCATCGTAGAGAGCTGGCGATCGCGCTCATTGAGAGTCGCATGGAGAGCCAAGATCTCCTGGCGGGCGCTGTCGCGCTCTTTGGTGGTCTTCTGAAGCGCTTCGATCTGGCCCTCTTTGGATGACATGACCTTCTGAAGCGCTTCGAGTTGATCATTCTTGGAAGCGATGGTCTGCCGTGCTTTTTGCGCGTCCTGAAGTGCTGAATCCCGCTCCTGTCTAGTCTTCTCCAAAACTTCCAGTTCTCGCTCCTTAATTGTAATGGTTCTACGAAGCTGCTGAATCTCGTCTTCCTGCACGCTCTCCGCAGCACGAAGGCGTTTTATATCCTCGCTGGACTGGCGAAGCTGTCTTCGGCAGTCGTCCAGTTCGTCTCCTTTGGCTTCGGCCGCGTCGAGTCGTGCACGCAGATTCTCCACTTCTACATCTCTTTCTCGCGTAACTTGAAGAACTTGTTGTCTTGCATCCTGGGCAGCTTGTTGGGCAAGCTGCACTTGATTGTCGCCTTTTGATTCAGCAAGTCGTAGCCTGTCTGTCAAAGCATCGATTTCTCCTTGCTTTTCCCGTTCTGCGGACTGAACTTGACGCTGCAGAGCCTTGGTCTCGATGTCTTTTTCTCGACTAAGGGAGCGGAGTCGGTCTTCTAAAGTACTCTTCTCGGCATTGACAACCTCTAACCTCTTCTCGAGAATACGCAAATCTTGTTCCTTTTGCTTCTCTGCTGCGCTGGCCTTCTCTTGCAATTCATTTAGTTCGGCGTCTTTTTCCTGGGACCACCTTCGCAATTGCTCTTCGAGATTCTCAATCTGTTCGGCTTGCTCATCTATTATACGCTCCTTCTCCTCTGCTTCCGCGTCTTGATCTCCCTCAACAGACTTCAACTTCTCCTGTAGTGCCTCTAGTTCATCGTCCTTCTCGTCCAGAAGTCGGTCCTTGGCCTTCAATTCCGCGTCTAAGTCATCCAGCTCTCCTCGAAGTTTCTCGAGTTCGACCTCGTCGGTCCCCGTAGCAGCATCGAGTTTTTGCTGCAGCTCCTCCAATTCCACGGCTCGCTCATCTGCTACTCGTCTCAGCTCATCCATCTCCTCCCGCATGCCCTCATCCGCGTGTCGTCGCTTGACCTTCTCGGCATATTCCTGGAGTTGCCTCCGGTACTGCTCTAGCTCTTGTTCCGCACGTTTTAAAGACTTCTGGTGTTTCTGCAGGTCCCTTGTCATCTCAACCCTATTTATCTTAAGCTCAGTATTCTCCTTCAACGTGTTCTGGGTGAATTCGTTGCCGGTTCGTTTTAGATTTTCTTCGAGGAAGTGGATCTTTAGCTTCAAGCCGAAGTTCTCTTTGTCGATTTGTTCGAGTCGCTGTACATAGAGTTATTAGCATGGAAACAATTGTAGCGAGTGACACCAAAGCTCAAAAACCGCCAGTGTAACTCACGGCTTCCTGCTCCCTCAGCGTCAACATATTTCCCCCATCCAGCGCATCCACTCCATCTCGCCGTGGCAGCGCCACTGGTGTCGACATCGCACTTGAACTTGCAACTGGAGGCAAAGGTGTCCCATCTATTCTTGAATCGCCCATCGAACTCGAATTCATCGCGTCATACACGCTCGCCTCTGGTAGCGCAGGACTGTCGAATTTGTAACCCGCCTTCAACACTGCAGGCGTCTTCGGCTTCCCATCCGCATTAAAATTAAGTTGGCCCATCCCGTATCCATTCTCCTGGACATTGGCTTGCAAAGCCCTATTCCGCGCCGCGCTCTTCAGCAGCGGTGTGAATTCACTCTTTGCAGGCGGTTGTCGAAGGGTTGCTAATGGGTTGCGCGCAGACGGTGTGCGGAAAGGCTGTGGCCGTTGACTTCGTATCTTGTCGACAAGATCATGTGCGCCATTTGAGGGTGAGTTGAAGGAGGGTTCGATACTGAAGTTGATATCGGCCTCCGTCATGCGCGTCTGGTCGCCGTACTCGGTCTTCGGGGTATTGAGGAACACGCCAGCCATTTTAGAAGAGTGGGAGAGGAGGTTGATATTGAGGGTGCATGAGCAAAAGAATGAGGGTTGTAAGAACGATTGCTGGGGAATTACTGTTAAGTTAGTTTCATGTCCGAGGCCGGTGTTTGTGGAGGACGTGTTGACAATATGCGTAAACAAACGTCGGCTGCGCTAGGATGGATGTGGTTGTAGCGTTGGGGGCTCGCCAAGACTTGGTTTGCCTTCACAACTTTATCCATACAACGCCACCTAGGCTTCGGTATTAATCAGGCTTTAATTGAAATGGCGGAGACCTAAACAGCTGACCGTTGAAGGCACAAATATTCCGGACAGATCTCCAAGGTTCTCAGTCCACTTTCACTGCAGCTCCGCTTTTCCATTCCAGCCATGTGCAACCTCGCCCAAGACAACTTCAAATGGTTCGGAGAAGGTTTCTCAGGCTTCCCCAAACGCCTCCCGGAAGACTGCATAGAATATATAATCCACATCATCAACCCGACCCTCTCACCCAACCAAACCCGTGCCCATCTACTGAGCCTCCAAAAAGCATCATCCTTACTCCAGAAAAAGCTCTTAAAAGATTACATATGGCAGCGCGACCCCTTCGCCCTCTCTCTCGTCCACGAAGAAGGACAATGGCTCCTCCGCGGCTGCACAAACTACGGCGACTCCATAGCCGACGAGTGGCTCATCGTGTATCTTCTCCGCGAACTGAGCATGCAGTTCTCAGATGCTTGGATACGAGTCTACGACACTGACGGAGAATTTCTGCTTATTGAAGCTGCGAATGCGCTCCCAAAGTGGTTGAATCCTGAGGTTGCGGAGAATAGAGTGTGGATTCATGATGCGAAACTGCTCGTGCTACCCCTCAGCAACCCTTCCAAACCTCAGCCACTCACGCTAAAGGAATCTCTCGCCGCCATCTCAGGCTCGCCGTCGACGTTTCAACACCTTAGAGCTGTCGAAGCCGAAGCGTTCCGCCGCCTCATGCCATATCCTGGCGCTATCACTCAAAACCAGCACTACGCTACCGTCCCGATTCCACGAAAACTGGCTGCCATTCTTCACGCAAGCCCACGATATGTCGCGCCTGCAGTTGAATCGTTTTATCTACGCGACCCAATCGCACTCCGCTCATTGCAACCGAAAGACGCTAAGCGCCTCCGCTTCCCCCCCGAGGATTTCGTAAACGTCTCTGTTTGCTTCACCAGGATCCTCTTCGCGCAACTTCGAAGTCAGGAATGGGCGCCACCAGGTATCTGGAGCGAAGCTCTAGCCTCACTTTCCGAGGCGGCTGGGAATGGGGGTGCAGTAGAGAAAGTAGAGATTGGTATTAAGCTAGCCGCTGGGTTTGAGATGTTGATAAAAGATAACAAGAATGCGGATAAGCAGGCTGTAAGGGAGATTGAGCTTCTTTTAGAGGACATCGAGAGTGGAAACGAGGCACTACCGACGGATCAAGAAATCGCTATGTGGTCGGCGAGGGAAGACGATGAGAAATGGTTGGATATAAATTTCGAGGACTTTGAGAAAGAGTTGGCTGGAAAAGGCGCGAATTCCTCAGACACACCAAAATCCGGAGAAGCAAATGAGGAACAGAACCGCGGCTTCGGCGATAAGGCTGCCCAAGAGAATTTGCGAAAGATGGTAGAGCGGTTCGAGGCATTCCTCAACGACGACGACGCCGGCATCGAAGGCGCTGAAGGACTCGACGACATGGATTTCGACAACGATGACCCTGAAGACGATGATGCGGTTGACGATAGCGATGAAGAAGAGGAGATTGAATTCGACGAAGCTGAATTCGCCCGCATGATGCGCGAAATGATGGGCATGCCGTCTGAAGATGATAAAGTCACACTAATTGACGAAGCGCGAGCGCTTGCGAGAGCTGAAGAGTTGGGTTCTGATGAGGAGGAGGAGTTGAACGATGGTGATGAGATTAGGAAGGTTATGGAGCGCATAGAAGCTGAGCTTAATGAATCTGGCGCCTTGGATTTGGATATTACGCCGAGAAAGATTGTGGCGTCTAAGGGTGCTGTTAAAGGGAAGGGTAAGAGGAGGGCTGTTGAGCTGGTACAAGAGTATGAGGGCGAGAGTGAGGATGATGGGGAAGTTGATATTGACTTTAATCTTGCAAAGAATTTACTGGAGAGTCTTAAGGGGCAGGGCGGATTGGCGGGGCCTGCGGGTAATTTGATGGGGTTGATGGGTGTGCAGTTTCCTCCGGATGAGGATGATCGGGTCACGGTGGTAAATGATCGAGTAGAGCGTTGATTTGCTCCCTGATATATCCCTTGCACCGATGATTGTAGACACAAAATTGTGGATCGTGCGAGCATCGTGCACACCAATCAAATATCTCTATTTCTGGGCAGTTAGGAGTTCTGCCAGGACATCGGGCTCGTATCTCAGGGGCTTCAAACATTAACACCAAGCTTCCTGTCTAGATTTTAGCCTTCTATGGCTAGAAAACACAAATCAAATGAGGAAGATTTTGTTCCACTAACCCAATATCCCAGCCAATCTTAAAGAACGAAGAAACCCCCCCCCCCCCCCCCTTAGAGCCTGCCCAATCCTTTAGCTTCGACGTCATTGAGATTCAGAATGAGAATAGATATGGGCGCCCAAATCTACCAGCAGATAGGGTAGAAATTGTCCATTTGAGTTATCCAAGCTATTCTTTACTAAATAAGCCATTAGATATGCTTGGAGAGTCCACAGATTAAAATGCAGAGCTTAATCCAATTCAACTAGAGCGTCAGCCAAAGACGAACCCTCGGCAATGGACACCAACATGCAGGCAAGAACTCTATGCGTACTTTTGCAGCCCTAATTGATACGAGCTTGCATGGCGAATCGTCGACAGAAGACTACAGGAACAGCTCATTGAGCAATGGGCCAATCTATAGAATAGGGGGGTTTAGTAGCTGCAATCAATTAGCAGTAAACCAACCGGTATATCTATTGCATATATATAAGCCTTGTTTAGCGTATTTGTAGCCTTAAGTTAATTAATGTTAGCGATGATTTTAGTGATGATTTTGGTGATGCTCGCACGGGCCACAATTTTGTGACTACAATCATCGGCGCAAGGGATACTGGGTTGGGGGATCAAGAACTCTGAGTTGTATCATTGGGTGTTATCAGAACGTTGCTTGGTCATTCGATCCTGCAAAATGTCAAACACTATCAGGGGCCCATATAAGGGCGTAAGAGTATTAACTCTTGATATGGTAGTCCTCTTTTCGCTTAGTCAAGTCTAAAATATTCATCACCCTTGATGGACCTCTGCCCCACCTGGGCATTGGCTGCCTTCTACACCACCAAGCACACGCCACGCCCATCTACGATATAAACGGCATTTTATCATGGTTTACTCTGATAGAGACCCATGGCTTCGTCGCTCAACTTTGCGGTTGATATATGAACATAGCATGCCTCCGAAACTTCCAACACACCGCCGCGAGCTATCTCAACCGCCAGTCAGCCGCGAGCTGTCTCAACGGCCGGTCAGCCGCTTCCATTCTCTTCGACACATATTCGGCAGAGCAAAACAAAAACCTCCAACAACCTGCACACTTCTTGCACGTCTGCCTCTGGAACTCCGCATCATGATATACACCGAAGTGCTCGGTAAATCCTTCCTTCACATTAGGACATCGGAGCGCCAGGTCAGCCATGTGAAATGCCTATCAATGTACGATAACATTGGCTGTCCCCAAAGCCCTCGGCAACTCGCCCAATTCTTTTTCATGGCACACGAGCAAGCCGTAAACATGGACATCCCCACCTCATCCGCAAACCTTGCCCTCCTCCAGACTTGCCGTCAGATCTACACGGAAGCCATCAACATCCTCTACAGCGCCAACACATTTGACTTCGCACATCCCGGGATCTTCACTCTGTTCATTCCAACAATTAGACCCCAGCGTCTCGCCGCTATCACATCCATACACATCGGCTGGAGCAGCGAAGAGGGCGGTGATCCGTTCCGAGTCCCGCTAAACATGAAAACTCAAAGACGCGCATCCTCATATATGTTTGAGACCGACCCAGTAGATCTCGCGAAACATTGGGATCCTATATGGGATGTCATCCCTTCGCAGATGCCCGGTTTGAAGCGCCTAGTAGTGACAATGGTTGGGCCTCGGTTGGATAATTGGGAATTGCAGGATATGTTGTTGTTGCCATTAGAGCGGCTGGGCCCGCTAAGGGAGTTTACGTTGGTGGTAAGGAAGGTCAAGTCAGGCATGCCGGGCCCTACGGGGCAGGGAGAGCGGGTGGGGCTATCGCCAATGGCGAAGAGGATCGTGGAAGCTGTTTTGGGTGGGACAGCCGGAGGGCAGAGTTGATAGATGGCTTTGAAGTTCAAAATGGTTCACGAAGTTATAAAATCCGCCAAGTAACTATGAATTTCATCCCTTTGGTTCTAACTACAAGCTCTGGAGTTTTTTTTTGAAAGTCTGATTGGTTTACTTCTAGATGTTAATATTACATAAGTGACGCTAGTCCCGAGGTCGCGACTCAAACACAACAACCTTCCAGGGCTCCCTCTTCGTGTGGGAAAAAACGGACCGGTTTGAGGCACGGGCCTACTACAACAGATCTCCCCCTTTGGAGTGTAAACAAAGCTTTACAGCTCCATCAATTTTTAACCAAATTAACTCATTTTAAGTGCAAATTAAAGCTCTTATGGCGCGCAGAATGTTCATAGAAAAAAATCCACAAAAAAGAATAAGAAGATAAAGGCCTAGGGAGATAAGGTACTATTTAAAACCTTGTGGTCATTAGCTATAACTACCGCAGGTATATCCCTTACAATTTACGCAACTTAAATGGGAAAATGTCGAGTAAATGCTACACCGAATTAAATATTACCTTTTCTTTTATTTAATCCAGGGTAGAATAGGCAAAACCTTACACCTAGTTAAGATGGAGATTCCCTGGTATAAGGCTGTTGGCAACTGGAAAGTATTCAGAGAAGAATAACTTCTCCCTACTTACCTTGCCTTTTAATTTTACCAGATTTCTTAATCATAGAGACTCTAGCTGCTCTGGTAAAGAGAAAGTTCTATGCGAAAAGATCTACTACTAAGAAAGCAGTAATGGCGTGGTCTAAGCAAGTTTCCAGAGGGGAAATTAGTTAAGGAGTAATTCAGAATGTATTGAAGTACTATACTCAGCGGCTACATGATTGCAGGGGGGCTGGGGGGGCAGATAATACAGCATTGAGGTGTGAATAGTACGTAGAAATCGATGTATTGGTTGAGAATATGGACTCAGTGACGGTGATGAGTACAAACAGGATCACATTTTCACGCGCGAAAGACGCGCCGCAAGCTCCGCTAAACCCGGTCCCTATCGATCTCGCCGAACCGCCACCACCTTCTACGTCTACACTCACACCCACACTCCTCTATATAAACCACCATGCCACTAGGTTTCGAGCGCCTAAACGAACGCACGCAGCGTCCCAACCCCCTCATAAACTTCATCAAGCCCCTTCCCGGGTCCTCCTCCGCAACCGCTCATACCTTCCTCTCCCGCGTTGCCGCAATATGCTACCCATTCATGAAAACGCACCACATCGCCGTCATGTCGCTCGAAGAATTCCCACCCAACAACGAATTCATCGGGCGCAATTTCAACGCCGGCGAGGTGATACAGCTGGTGCTGAAGAATCGCGCGGGCGGATGGCTGCCTATGCGGCATGTGCAGATGGTAATGGTGCATGAGCTTGCGCATTGCAAGGAGATGAATCATAGCCGGGCATTTTGGAAAGTGAGGGATGCGTATGCGAGGGAGTTGAAGGGGCTGTGGGGGAGGGGGTACACGGGCGATGGGGTTTGGGGACCGGGAAGGAATTTGCTAGGGGAAGAGATTGAGAGTGGAAGTGTTGATGAGGAGTTGGTGCCGGAGCATTTGTGTGGTGGAACGTATGGGAGTCGGAGGGGGAAGAGGAGGAGGGGTTTGAAGGAGAAAGAGGCGGTAAGCTATGCGGAGAGGAAGCAGAGGCGGATATTGAAGAAGTTTGGGGCTGGTGGGAAGTTGTTGGGAGATGATGCTGATATGAAGGTCAAGCTAGAAGGTGGCGCGGTGAAGAAAGGAAAGCCGAGGGTTGCGGGGAGTGCGAGAGGAAGGGAATTAAGGGCTGCTGCGGCATTGGCGAGGTTCGATCAGGTGAAGGAGGAAGTCAAGGTGAAAGAAGATGATTCGGGAAGTGAGACGGACAATGAGTATGACGAGACTGATGATGGTGATGCTGCCACGGATGTAGATGGGACGAAGATGGTTGACGGTAAGGGTCATAGCTTGGTCAAGATATGCGGAGACGAAGATGACGAGGACGGAAATACGAGAAGGGAGCTGGCCGAGATCCACGAAGTCGATGATCAATCTAGAAGGACGAAAACACATACGCCATCTACATCTACCACGACATCAATTCCAAGGATAGAATCCTCAACAGTCAATAAACATAAAGCCAAGAACAAGAGTACAGCATCCGTAAAAGACGAGCGTCTAAAATCAAATGTCTCAAAGTCACCTTCTCTCCACGCCGTTCTTGTAGACGAGACTCATAAACGCCGATCAGAGCCCAAGCTATTGAAACTATCTCAGCAACAGGAATCTCGAACAGCGCCGAAGCTGGAGTGTCCTGTCTGCTCGCTGATCCATGAAAGCGGTGCTCTGACATGCGCTGTATGTTCCAATGTGTTAGACATCAATATGGTTCCGGACCATTGGCGGTGTAAAAGTTCATCCTGTCTTGGGGGTGCATACGTCAATGCTGGAGATGCAGGTATCTGTGGGGTTTGCGGTATCCCTAAACCGACCTGAAAGATCTTTGCAGTTCAATTTCTCGTGTTCTAAACGAATGTTTAGGAACATACGTGATAGTTCTGTAGTGGATATAAGATACATATATGTCCTTGTCTTTCTCCAATCTATAGCGTCTTCGAGGCTTATGTTACATATGATACCCGGCATGAAACGAGACTTCACGGTGCTTGCTGGCATTATTTTATATAGTCATATTTGCTAAAACGACTCAATACCATGGTGTTAATGGACTCGCCAGAGAGTTCAAATAATAAAATTAAATACAAAGAACCCAAAGCTTCCACCAACTAAGCCTCATTCACCCTAACTAAACGAATCCCCATAATCCCACTAGCTTCTCCCTCGGCATCGTAACCTTCTGTAACTTTCCAGAGTAGAATACTCGCTTGCGTGCCTTCTCCACCCGAATTCAACCCGAACGCCGAGCCTACCTAAAGCTCCCGATTCCGCACATCACCAACTTTGGGGCTAAGGCTCTAAACAATAACGTCACAACCTGCCAAAGCTATCACCAACCTGCAAACAAACACCTTCACACACCCCTCATCAATCCCTCACCAACCTACCTACCAAACTCCCCGATTCCCGTTCTGAATTCCCGCAATGGCCTCGCGCACCCTCCTCCCGGCCGCCCGCGCATTCATCCGTAAAGGAGCTTCGAACCCGACGGCACAGCGCAGTTTTCAGACGAGTCGAAGGATGCAGCAGGAGGCGGTGCCGCTGCCGGCTAAGAAGCCTGTTGGGGCGTTTAGGGGAGGGTGAGTTTTTTGGTGCTTTTGTTCTGAGTGTTTTGTGGAGGTTTGGTCCTGGGGACGCGGATGGCATGCCAGGTGTTTGAGGCGAGTTTGGGGGATTGAGAGGAGAGGAGGCGTGTGGTGGGTCGAGATTTGGATGCGGATGCTATTTATTATTGTTGCTCCTGGCGTTTAGAGTTGTTGATATCGATCCATGCTAACCTTTTCAAAATTCACAGACTCTTCGGCTTCCTCCTCGGCACGACAACCGCGGCCGGAGGCATGTACTACTACGTTATCGACGAGTATAAAGTCTCCAACGAGCTATTGACCGAAGACATCTACGTAAAGCTCACCCTTACACTCCCCAGGCCCTCTTCAGGCCCTACATTTTCCTCTTTGCAAATACTGACCCGGAAAGCAGGCGCTCCAAGCGGCCGTGCAGCGGATAGAAGGATATGTACGGACGCTGGAGGAGAAAGTGGATGCGTCTACGAAAAAGAAGTAGAAGGTGTTATTCACGGATAAAAGGTTGGAAAGGCAGAGGATGCTCACGGGAAGATAGACAGTGGGAAGCGATGGGACTCAGAGCGGACAGATATGGTAATTCTGCGATTGGTGGACGGCAGATGAGGCGATTGATGGGCTGGAAAGAATGCTAGGGACGCTTTGTGCATTGAGGGTCTTGGGCAGCTTGCATGCGGAAACACATATGTATTCGTCTCTTTTTCCTCTCGCTGGAGTGCCCTATGGCACTTTGTTTATACAAAATGTACTAACATCACTTTGGCATGGCTTGGCGCGGTGGAATCGCCGTGCTCTTGTTCTAATCATGAGGGTGGCATGGTGCTGTGCTAATGACCTTGAGCTCGAAAGAGTGTTGCACTGCAGCACGTTTCTCTGGAGCTGCGCAGTGATGGAATTGGACTGGACTGGAGTGTGTATTGGAGATCTATGTGCACTAAGAACCTGAAGCTTTTTTTACCTTCATTTCGGTTCCTATTTGTGTACTCAATTAATACTCGCTAATCCAAGCCATGGATTTTAGCCACTGGTTCAGGGCGTTGACTAAGGTCGGAGGTTTTCAGAACGGTAGCTTCAGTCGAATTCTACTGCTTCTCTCAGTAGAAGCTGTGTCGCTTTATTTTGATTATCAGATTTCTCTGCTGGGTCATCCAGGGCACGGTGTAGATTTAGATGATCTAATGTGTAATATTGTGCGCGTATGGCATATCCATTTATTTGCTCTCTAGAGATAAATTAACTCATTCGAAGCCTTGCTTGATTTCGACGCGCAGACGGTCAACTGCGTCAAGAAGACTTGAATAAAAAAAATACATCGTGAACATGATTCAACGCCCAAAGTGTAAAAGATCAATCGGGCTTGAAAATCCTCGGTACAAGGGGCTTACACTCACCCGGACGTAATAAAATACTGGAATACAACTCATTTATACTTATTCGCTTGTAGGCATTATTTGTCTTATTAATAAAATGAAGAACAAGACAGTTGGCGAAAGAATGCGTGGGGATAGAATGTACAACCTCGAAGAAGCAGACGGTTTATCCATCTGCGATTACACAGGACATGAGTCACACTAGGTAGTCAGGAACGAAAACCATTCCATAGTTAACAACTTCCGGTAGGGCAAGGCTGAACACGCGATTGCTCAAACTAAGATCCGGGGCGGGTTGAAGGAGCAACGTAGCATCCACAAAGCAGCATGAGAGGACAAAGTACGCTGAGCTGACCGCGCCAAACTCACTGAGGCTAGATGGCACGATAGCTGCCTCCAGAAGTTGGAAGCTCTTTTTCTGTCCGGGGTATTTCTGGACAATAACAGGGTCTCTTACAGGTGCCCAAGATCACATCGGTGCTCGTCAAACCTGTGGCCCCTTCGAAAGCCGATCGCAATACCGAAGTAGATGGTTCTCTAGGAAAGTGGCTCAAAGCCCTGCGAGATGTCGTCCGTGGTGTTGTGAAGTCGTGCTATCGGGCGCCTGGCGATCCCAGCAATAGCATAGAGTCGGCCCTTTTTGAAGGTGAGCTCGTTGGTTGAGTATTGTTGGATGGCCTGAAGTCAGAGCCTCTTCCATATATCAGGTTCGAACCTGACCAAGTTCAATGTCGCTGTTGGGGGATTCTACTGAAGCGTTCTTGATATTAAAGGGCCACCCCGGATGGTAGCTTATCGACGGAGATTTGCACTCACAAGTGGTTTGCGTCCTGCATTCCCATATGAGCTCATTGGCGGTAAAGTGGACATTTGACGTGAGAGCAGGTGTTCTTGAGACACCCATCCAGAATTGATTAGTGGAAAATCACCCTTGCAGATCTTGTGAAGGTTAACACCTTGATCAGATATTGGATGGGGTAATATCCTGTGGCAAAATTCATGGCTAAGGAGTCCAAAGTCTCAGCTATGATGCCCTCGTGACATGGAGATATATCCAAGTCAATATCGCCATTGACGTCGAATGATTTGGTAGTCAGGAATGCAATATATGTTTTGAAGTATACTGAAGTTATAAGCGCGGGCTCTTTATGTCAACTATCTGGATCGTCTTGAATTATGCATATAGAGTCGATCCAGTTGTACTCTAAACCCAAATGCACAGCAATACTATGAGCGTGCTAGAAAGATATAGGAAGTGAATCCCAGGCTATGCCGCTCATATTTGATTTCAGTGTTTACCGGGTGGTCATGCGAGCGGGACACAAAACCCTCAGCAGTTGCTCAAGCAAGCACACCGGCTGGACTGACCTAAACCGTCAATCAGTGGAACCTCGCGTGCCTGACTTGTAATTGTAGCCCAATTTAGGGATGCGGGTTGGCAGTGACGGGATGCCGCCCGGGCGTTTCGTTGACATGTGCTTTCACAATCCTTGAGCTAGTCAGGCAGACTATCTTTGAATTCGGATGGAGTGCCGCTGTCCGGTGAGGGGCCGAGTGAGGGAGCAGATATATTTTACGGGTTTCAATCCACAAAGAGGTGAGTCTGAACGATTACTGTACGTGTAGGAAGAAACGTAGCAAATGGTGCAACTGACAGGAATGTGTTAGCTCCAACCTACTTGAGCTCAAAATATAATATTTACAGCGTATGATCCTGGCCATTCCATACCCTGAATAATTTATAAGCGTTCTGTCTCTGGACCCAACTGATATGGAAGTCTGAGGAGATATCGATCCCGGATATGCATTCGGTGATAAAATTGCGAGTGATAGAACAAAGCTAACACACACGGTTTGATCATTCTTTCAATTTTGAAAAAAAAATATGTACGAGAGCAGGCTGCGTGGCTGGGCTATATATCGAAGGACTTTATTCGTTTGATGGTTCGGCGAGTTGAACCCCGCAAAAAAGGCAGAACAAGAGATCTGGAGACGCGTCTTCCGTTTGCGCTACGATGCTTGGAATAACCTTAGGTACCATGGAGACTTGTGGACTCTTCCGGACCATATTGCTGAAGAAGTACACCATAAACAGCTGATAGCCTTGGAACGATATTTTATCGTCAGCAGCTCCAAATTTGATAGTAAATGGTCGACGTCGTCTCTCTTCAGGAAATTTGACAAGGTGGTTCTGGAGCATAGGTGACATATAATAGTAGCTCAACGCCCTAGACAGCCGGGGTTCGGGGTGGCGTTTGAGTTGTATGAGACTGCATTGCAAAGAACACTGGAGTGGGCACAACCACAGTGAAGCATCTCATAATCTCGCGGCCGGTCCAGGTTTTGTATCAACAAAGTAATTGATCATCTGGTCTAAGGTGTACTCATCAGCCGAATTGTTAGGGCTGTTGCTTTTGATGCGTATTCTTCGAATTGCTGGGATGGATCCAGAACACGCTGCCATTGGCGTAATCCATATCCACCCGCAGACCTAGGAAGACACAATTCGTTTCAGATAACCCTAATGTTGCTCTTGAAAGAATAGAGGTCTTCTAGTGCCATTGATGTAGTCGAGGAAAGTCGAAGGCACCCGACCCGTTGGAATGTCATCGAGGCGCTGTCGACCGACCGCAGTACCAAACAATATTTGCTGTCAGTCATGAGACAAAACAGGTCTGCTCCGTCCTCCAAGAAATCGGCCCCAGCCTGATCTAAATGAACGTCTGGGAAGAAGCTACTTGACCAACAATGAGTAATGCAAACCGAATTTTGCCCCTCATAAGTTACTGGAGCCATACGGCCTGCCAAGATAATTTCTGCAGAAAGCAGTGATCCGAACTCATCGGGCCCAGTTGGAGTGATGTGAAAGCCTAGAAGTTGAATCCTTGATGATGAAGCTGCCGAAGCCTGCAGCGAGTAATGAACACCGCACTTGACAGACGCCCAGGACCAAGACGGTGCGTACGATTCTGAGGGCCTTGTGGAGGGTTGGAGACATCGCCAAACAAGGTCTTGACTGATTGTGGCGGCCCAGAGTCCGCCTAAGTAGCTGGTCGATCCTTGCAATCTAAAGCCGAGTACCTTTGCTATTCCGGATATAGCAGGAAGCTTGTCCTTCTCGAAGGTCAGCTGTTTAGCAGTGTACTCCTCGACAATGTCATGCCAGTTCCATGAAATACTAGCTTCGGTTGTGTCGCGATTTGAAGACAGGCTATCATGCGCATGTTTTGGTGGATAAAAACATGCCACTGATGAAGCGCCAGTTTGGCACTCGCAGCAACTTTCCTGAGAGCATTCCCAGAACAACTCGCACAATGTGAAATGCACAATTCTGGGGGAAAGAATACGCTCTTGATAGAACCACCCACGCTCCAGAAGCGGAAACATGTCCCTATAGTGGCTGATATCTTGGAGCCAACGCGAATCTTCAGAAAAGGCGAGTCCAGGATGGACTAATATCTGGCGACAATAAATTGGGCGGTCAAATCCAGGGACAAACGCACTCTGCGCCTCGTGTTGCGCGGCAATTGGACGGAAGAGGCCACCAGTGCCGTCATGAGAGGCTGTTGCTGCAATGGTGAGGAAACCGTTCCTGTAGATCTCAGCCATGTTTGCTGCTTCATTTTGCCAGTCCATTAAATCGTCTTGAATGATGCACAGGGAGTCAATCCATAAGTATTCAAAGCCAAGCCGGATGGCAATAGCGACAGCATCTTGAAATGTTTTTGAGAGGGACGACCATGGAATATCAGTCTTGTGAGACTCGAGATTTTTCGACGTTGTCATACATCCGGGACGGAGTGAACCCCAACAATGGCTAAGGCATATGTAAGCTGCAGTTCGAGTCTGATTCTCAGTTTCGATCAGCTTAACTCGGGGGACTTCCTCCCCATTCCTAATTTGCAGAACTCGGTGGGGTAGGAAACTAGTGGGTTCATTGGGGCAGTTCGAATGTGAACGCAGGCATTGTTTAATCCAATTTGCGATTTGATGGATGCTGGCCGCAGATTCAGTGCTTCCAGAAGGCAATCCGGCCACCTTGAGTGGAGGGAAAGTCTGAATACAGGGACTTGTCGTGAAGAGCTCGAAGCGCACTCTCTCGATAATAGTTTCTTCCAAGCTCGGAGGTTCCCAATAAAAACAGCCGTCGTGCTCCCAGATCAATAATCCATTGGACAATTTACTGGGAGAATATCGTTGTACTGCAAGGACACTTTTGATGAGTAAACAGATTGAACAACCTCGTTCTGCAGAGACTTCGACATCCCTAAATCTTGGCTTCTTAAATCGGAATGTCGTGCGTGTCTCGGATGGACCAATGTCCTGAAATTCGCAAGAAGAAGCCTCTTGCGGTAGAAGAAAGCCACAAATGGTACATCGTCTTTGGTTTGGCATGGAAAGAGAGAGACTTTGACTTTGATATCTGCTTAAGTAGTCGCCGTACAAGGATAACAGCAATTGCTTTGAACACCGTGAAGAAAATTAAGAATGATGGCTCGAGGGATAGGCTGATGTTGGGTTAACGCGGGCTGACCAAGGCTGGTTTGTGCCTCGGCATTCGGAAACACAAGTATATGGCCATTGGCTCTCCAGCCAAGGCACAAAAGGTGAGTCTGTCATGGGCAAATAAGAACTCGAAGGCATCAGGGAGATCGAATGGAGGATACCCATTTGACGATAAGGTGGAGGAAACTAAGAAGAGCGTGCTGACTGTCCTCGCCGGAAAAACCTCGGGTTCATTCAATCCACACTCAAAATCCATCACAACTCACTTTCTTTCTACACCACGACCGCCCTATCCAACAACCACCCACCATGGGTTACCCCTTCGACTACGCCGCCGACCGGCCCGACCACATCGATCAGATCCTCAATGGACTCGACCGCTACAACCCCGAGACCACGGCCGTGTTCCAAGATTACGTGATGCAGCAGTGCGAAAACCAGACATATGACTGTTACGCCAACCTCGCGCTACTGAAACTGTATGTTCCGCTTTTATTCTTGATGAAAGAGAAACATCATCATTATCGGGTGTCCTATGATGAATAAACTACCACAACGTTTCCTATTACTTGAGGGTAACTCGAGAGTTTGAATCCCTCTCACGCCCGTTGAAATTTCTATTAGCTCTATCTGAACCGTCACCCTTGCATCACTTCCTTTTCTTACCCTCGGTACACCAATCATTTCCAGACAACTAACACATCTCCCTCCCGGACATCCAGATACCAATTCAACCCCCACCTAACCCGCGACGAAACAATCACCAACATCCTGGTAAAATCACTCACCGTCTTCCCCCAACCCGACTTCTCCCTCTGCCTCTCTCTCCTCCCTCCGCACACTCTTCTCCCTCTCAACACCGCCACCTCAACCCCCGCAGCCGGCGATGCTCCTCTCAGCGAAGCAGTCCAGAAACTATCCATTCTGAACTCCCTCCTTGGCGGCGCAGACTACACCTCCTTTTGGGCGACGCTGGACAGCGACGACCTATACGCCGACTTAATCGCCGACGTCGCCGGCTTCGAAGAGCTGATGCGTGTGCGAATTGCGGTGACGGTCAGCCAGGCCGTGCGTGAGGTCGATAGGACGATCCTGGAATCCTGGATTAATCTTCAGGGAGCAGAGTTTGAGCATTTTGTGGGGAGTGTGTGCGGGTGGGAGATTGATGGCAGGAAGATTAGGGTGCCGTTGAATAAGGAGAATGAGGCCAAGGGGACCGTGGTTAGGGAGAATGTCAAGTTTGATCGTAAGTTAGAGTTTCTTATCGCGTTCTCGAGATTGATCTCATTGAGTGGATATTCCTAGGGTTTTTAGGAAAGAGGCGTCTGATTTTGTCACTTCGATTAATTTCATCTATTATTCTATGCTTTTCGAGCCGCCGACTGACAACAATCACATAGAGTTTTCGAGATTGATTAAGCGAGCGTACGAACAGCCCGCGTAGGCTGTGGTGGGATCATTGACTGGATTTTTTTGATTTTGTTTCTTGGGTGATGGCGAGACGAAGGCATGAAGCACGCATGGTCAGGGGAAATGGAAGATACGGCGTTAGGAGAGGATGGGATAGTCGGGTATACCCCGACACTGAAAATCTTGTTCATTTTGAAGAGCTCCAAATTCAATGCACCAATACCCCAATGGATCCAACCATCGACTCATGCCAGCATCCATCGACTCGTGCCTCCATCCGTCTCCTCATACGATCATCCATCAGCTCGTGCCTCCACCCGTCGCCTCATGCCTTCATCCTAGACTCACGCCTCCACCAACACACGTGCTCTCATCCCTTCATCATACCCCTTCATTCCATCCCCCTCCCCACCATCCCTCACCCCATGTCCCTATCTCTTGGCAACCTCTTCCCACTGCACCCCAACCCACTCCTCCAAATACCCCACCTCCCCCTCCCTGCACCCCCTTCCCTCACAATCCCTTCCACAAACCCCCAAAACTATGGTCCCCCACTCCATACCCTCGATCCCCGTCTCCTCAGCTTCAAGCTCCACAATGGCATGTGGTGTAAGCTGGACCTCAAAAACCCTCTCAGTCCCACAATTACTGCACCTTGGTATACCCAGCCCAGACCCAGACCCACTCGCCAGCACTTTCGTGTTTATGCCTTCTTTTTCGGACTGGGGTAATAGGAGTTTTGCCACGCCGTCTGTCTTCGAGTAGAGTAGCGGCACACCCTGAAACTCATACCGCAGGACTTGCTCGGGATTATGACTTAACCTGTCTGCGAAACGCTGGAATGTCGCATCTATGCTCGATTCGAAGGCGTCTTTATCTTCTTTGCCGTTTCCTCCTTTGCCATCCCCTCCATTGTTGTCGGGTTCATCGATTTCCATGCGGGTGGTGCTTGGGATGGAGGGTGTGGGAAGAGCGGAGAGAGTTTCGTAGTCGGCGTCGAGGTAGTAGGACGGGTAAGGGGGTGGAAAGAGCGAATTGGAGGGCCAGGGTTCGTAGGGGGGTGGAGGGGCAGTGGGGGAGGAGGGGGAGATGGAGGGGGTGAATATGCTGGCTTTTGAGGCGAAGATTTCGGGGAGGGTGGAGAGGTTAGTTTGGGTGCTAGTGAGAGGTTGTGGTGGTATTGCTGTGGCTGTTGCTATTGAGGCGGTGGGAGCAGGCGGGGAAAAAGGATTTCCTGGTACTGCTGCTGAATAGGTCGAGAAAGGGTTCGGTTGTATATTCCCTCCCGAAGCCGTAGAAAATGGGTTCGCGAACGGACTCGCGGGCGTAGAGGAAGTAGCTGTGCTCTGCACCCCGAACAGCGAGGCCCCAATGTTCTGCGCTGGTTTTGGGGACTCTTTTGACGCTGATGGTGTCGATACCGTCTTCTCTGTCGCTTTCCCCTTCTTTGCATCTTGACCCCCCTTCGCAACCCTTACGCCCCTCACCCCCCTCACACTCCCCTCCTTCCGCGCACACGTCTTCCTCCTACAACTAAATATATATAACCGCCGCTCATGCCCTGGAAAGTGCTCCGGTAAGTCCCCATTTAATTCGAGCAGCAAACTCAGTAAATCGTTGCAGTTTTTGCATCGGGCTAGTGCGCCGGAAGGGGCTGTATTTCCATCCAGCCAAGTCTGCGGATAGCAAGCACCTCGTCAGCATATGGGATTTTGATTACTTATGGGTAGAGGCATTAGGGAGGCATTGGGCAGGGTGTGAGAAATTAGGAAGGGGGGAGATTACTGGATAACCTCCGAGATGGCTAATGGTGTCGTCCGTCGGTTCTTTAGATGCGTAGCCTAGGAGGACGTTAGTTTCTGTGTAGTCGTCCTCGTTGCCAGAGGAGTCGCTGTCGTAGGAGGTCATTTTTCGTGTAGGCGGATCTGTGCGTAGTTTTAGGCTGTGAACAAAAAAAAGTAGCTTTATGGTGGGGCTTATCGCGATAAAGACGCCACAATTGTGGCATTTGTGGCGCAGCTTTTATAAACATTGAGTTCAAGTGAGATTGATCAAGCATGCATATTATAGTAGTATGGAATTTTCAAAAGTAGATGGAGAATTTTATTTACATCTTTTCAATGATCGCGAAAAGATGAGCATTCTGCATTTTATTTATTTACTCAGGGCTTCCGTTCAACCAATTCGACGAGCATTTCCAGTTAATCACGGACCTCATAGAGCACTATGCACGGTGGCACGTCCCTATTATTGGTCCGTGACCCACTGGAAATGCTCGCTGAATTGGTTGAACGGTAGCCCTGTATCTGCTGACCAATTGGTTCCCGACTCATTTAAACACCATTGAAACAGATCTTAGGGTATGTACTATCTAACTGGTACTTCAAGCCATCTTATTAGTGCTGTTCGCACCATCTACCCAAACTGACAAGCCACCACTACCAGACTCCAAGAAGGCACAGTCAAGGTGTTAGTGCTTATGACAACTCTCAAGTTCTCTGGCTCCAGTCGCTAGGTTCATGGGCGAACGTCCGCTCCAGCTTCAAACCTGTAACGGCAGTATCGATCTCACGGCTCAATTTCGTATCTATCTCTTGGATAGTATCCTGCTGGCTCAGGTCTCCGGCATTCGCAATCTTGACATATATCATCGAGAAATCTTTGATAAGGCTTGCCACACAGTAGAGCGGATGGATACCGAGGCTTAATTGCACGAGATGTGTGAGTGGGCTTGTGTTGTGTGTGGTAGCTAAGAGTTTGAGCATGTAGTAGTTTGTTGAGAGGACAGGTTAGGATAGATCAACGTCAAAGGAAACGGGTATCAGCCTGCCTTACAGGAGTCACTCCTCATTAGCATATTCAGCCTAGCTTGCAAACGAAGAGGTACTGGGAGAAGAAAATACCAATGGCAAATGACGTACCTCTAGATTATGATGTAAATTATACTTGAAGAGCGCATACAGCTGCGTAATCACAATATCACTGTTCCACTCAATCCCAATAACGAAAAAAGATTTCGCGACTAACCTTTGAATAAACGGATACTACGCGTACATCTTATAGTTGTATCTCTGGACACTATACTTACCCACAATTGCTTCCGTGCCGTTGCCCCTCGGCGAGTTATCATACGCATTGAACAAGCCTAGGAATTAATCGAAGTCTCCGTAGAAGTGCTGGCCAAGCTATTCCATAAACCAAATTTACGTGTCTCGCAGTGGAGGTCACGAAGGTAATGTAAGGATACACAGCCTTGCGAGCGCTATAAAACGCTGGGAACCGGAAGTAATACGAATCTGAGAAGAAACCATCATTCCTTATCTACACGTACTTCAACGGGAACGGGTCAGGATGCACATCTCTAGCTCTCAAACTGCCGTAAAACGAGCCCTCCGAGCCAACCACGTACCCAATCTCTGCAATTACATCGCCAATGTATGACTGGAGACCGCTTGCAGGAATAGATCTGCTATATAATAACTAGCCTGCATAGACAACCAACAATGTTACTCCTCTAAGGTCTTCGCAGAACTCGAGCCATTCAAGCGGACCCATTCTGTCAGGGTCGTAATAACACCAGTCGCCCTGCGTTCCCGGCCGATCAATGAGCGGGCCGATAGTCTCACTCCGTTTCCAGCGGTTTGATGGTACTACTACTTAAAAGTCGTTACCGCCTGGAACACGACAGTATTCCAGATCAAAGTCCCTAAGATCCTGCATAAGGTCTGGTCTGACGCCATTCGGCCTGGCGTTGTACGTAGGCTGGAAGAAGTTGATGAGGCTGACATGGAGGGTGTCAGATTCATTCAACATGGACGTAATTGCGAGAACATTTGTGTTTGGTGTAGCTAAGAAGGGTTGAAAAGTATATTGATAATACAACCCTTGTCCATGGTTTTTCTTCGATAGTGAAATCGGCGGAGACGAGTTCGTTCCTGTTGGTCGCGGAGAGGATAGCAGCCTTCACGGTAAAGTAAGACCCGATTGGTGTTTATGCCTAGAACAATGCGCGGTATGTGATCAACTTTTTGGAAGGAAGGGTAGATTGATTGTCTTATTTTGCTATCTAAGAGGTTTGAGTGCCTTATATAGACGAGAGTCGCTCGCTGATACCGTAGCTGGCTATAGTGCTGGCTATGGTGCTGGCTGCAGTAGCGCAGCCTCTATCAGTCAACGGTAAGATTACCTATATCCTATTAACACTAAGGGCAGGCAGCAAGAGAGGCTTCAGTAAGGTCAGTTCAACAGTATGGCACTAGTCGGACGGAGAAATTTCACCGGCCCATGTTCTAAACCTTGCCCAGGCCTGTTCATCAGGACGGCCAGATTAGCGGCCAATGCATTGGAAAAGGGATAGCTGTAGTTAATGATATTTAAGCTTTGCTGACGGATACCACGCTTCTAAAGCGTTACTTTGGAACGTACGGTTCTGAATGAGCTTAGCGTTGAAGCTTTCCTCAGTGCAATGGTCAATATCCTGCGACGAAGCAGATTAGAACTAGAACACTATGTGAAAATCGCACATGTTTAGAGCAGAGATCAGTTCAAGACACTCAATTTATTGCGTATGGACCTCGACAGTCCGTAAAGTACGAGACTACTTGCTTTTCCTTCAGAAGTCGATATATCGAATGTGAGAGAGTTATTATTTGTTATATATAAATCTAAAGGTTCGGCGATAGTTGGCCAGTGGTAAATGTCTTTGTTATTTCTATAAGTAGAGGAGAGGCTATGTATTGAACTAAGCTGATTGGTGGATTTATTCTTTGTTATTATATTATATGCATCCTGGTATACAGATTTATATCTTATAGACTAGTCCTTAATTGTTAAGTTTAATTCTAGAAATAATTAAGGGTATAAGAGTATATAAAATAAGCTGTTATAGTTTAAGCGGGACACTTTAAGCGTAGTTACGGCATATTTTTATATATAGCCTTTCTATTTTTTATTTTTGCAGAGTAAAGTAAAAGCGAAAAAGATATCTTTATTGTATTGCTGTTATACTTACTTTTTAGCTAATATATAGGGTTCTAGCGTAAATACTAAATAGACCTAAACCGTTTATTATAGTCCTGTTCTATAGGGACCGAGTGTTTATAAATTAAGAGGACATCCTTATAATAATACGTGAAAAGTATAGAAAAGGAGCTTTACAGGACTATCGCCGGGAGGCCCCTTTTAGTTTAGGTAGTATAGGGTAGGCATTTATATGTATTGTATAGCACGAAGTTATACTTATGTCTCTTTTAGAAAGTCCTAGATTGCTATTAAGTATGCCTATAGGGTTAGAGAGTGGGTTCCGCAAACCTGGGTATTTTAGTTATATGCAAGTAATGCCGCCAGATTAAGTAGGTTATAGAGAGGTTACTACTAAGGTTAAACTCCCGGGATATTATAACCTAAAAGCTGATATCGTCTAACTAACGTATAATCGGCTTTGCAATAAAAAAACGGACGATGGCTTATAATATTTAATAACGCCGACAACGACCGGGAATTTGCTTTTTATAGAGTAGACTTAGAAGGTATTGCGCAGGCAACTATAGCCCCTAATAAAGCGGCGCTGTTAGCGAGCTTTCTTCCCTAAACCTAAAATGGATAGATACTAATTACTTTGCGAGACCGGGTTGTAGCAGTAAACCTTGTCGGAATACCGCGTAATGTTATTTTAGTAGACTAGATGGCCGAGGAAGGCGTACTAGCGCTGCTTAAGACTAGGGTTTTAGTTAGTAAGTCGTCCGAAGACAATACAAGAGCACTTTTCCGGGCTCTAGAACGTATTTCTTTTGCTGTTACTTACGCCGCCCCGTATATCGCGGTAAAAGAGCAACAGATCACCGTCTTAACGTACCTTAAGCTATTCCACGAGAGCGAGGAGAACTAAGTATACCTTCTAAATACCTAAGAAGTAAGAGACCTATGGCAAGACGCTAGTATATTAGGCGCAGTTCTCACAACCTGGTAAATATTATTTGAGTAAATCTGGAAGACGAGGCCCGAAGCTATAAATCTACTTTTACTTATAACTATATTTAATAGACAAGGGATTCCTAAGTATTTGCTATATAATAGCAAAAATAAACAGCAATTTAAAAAAATATAGTGGCGCCATTAATAAGCTTCTCTCTAATTAGAATGCAGATTAGAAGGCTATTAAGGTAGCCGTACGGGGAGCAGGCGCTTAAGATGCACGGCTTAGTGTAGTTGGCGATAAGGAAGTGGTTAGAACTAAATTGGCAGGTGAATAAATGGTAGAAGGCGTCGCTACGGACTATGGCTGCAACTTTCCGAGCGGGCAGTATAATACATGGGCGGTTTATCAAGCCCTCCTTCCGCAATTATGAAAAGTTCTAAGCTATGTTCCGGACGATAATAAGGAAATGCTGTATCTAGCCACAATTACGAACAACACCGCACGGTATCTTCTTCTTGCAGGGGCGTATGCAGCAGTAGAGAATATCAGCCGAAGTGCAATGGTAGCAAGGGAAAGGTACTTATGCTAGAGCACCCACGCACGCTCACCAGCATAGCTAACCTGGCATTAATGTACAGCAATCAAGGGCGGTGGAAAGAGGCCGAAGATCTGGAGGTGGAGGTGATGGAGACGAGAAAGAGGGTGCTTGGGGAGGAGCATCCTTCCACGCTGACCAGTATGGCCAACTTAGCGTCGACGTACAGGAATCAAGAGCGGCGGGAGGTGCAAGTGGTGGAGACGTTCAAGAGGGTGCTTGGTAAGAAGCATCCAGACACGCTAACTAGCATGAACAATCTCGCAATTACGTTTAAGGCTCAAGGCCGCAACGCTGAGGCTATTTTACTAATGGAAAATGCTTCCAGCTACGGAGAACGGTCCTCGGCCCTTAGTATCCTTACGCAACATTGTTGCTTAAAGCTATAAGTAAGTGGCGGTTGGAGGGCATAGAGATCGGACTTCAAAGCGACTTTATTTTAGTAGGTTACCCACTTGTGAGTCGTAGGCGTAACCTAAAAAGAGGTTATTTAGAAAATAGAGCTAGCAAAGATTCTTAAAAAAAAATTCCTAGTTTATTGTAGTAGACTAAAGCTGGTGCAAATGCAGAACTAATTAAGCTGCGTTAGTATACAAAATAATATCTAACGTTTAGATTTGAGGCGTATCCCGAGAGACAAGTCCTTCTCGGAATAGCGCAACTAATCCTATATCGGAATAGTAGGTCCGTGCCAAATCCTGGAAAGAATTAGTTCTTAACTAAGGTACTACCGCGCTATTAACTTAATTAAGAATCATTACAAGAATATCCGGCTTACAAACACACATCCTTACTTCGAGCCCAAGTTCGCTTGCCCGCCATAGCGGCCAGTCATTTATGTAAAAGGGACCCAGTTTCGGCTACTTGATTTTATTTCCGATTCACGATTTGTATCGGATCTATAGGTGAAGAATACAAGCTCTTAATTGAAGGGTTCCCTGCTTGGATCTTCAATACTAACACCCACAGTTAATCTTGTGTTTGTTCCAATCTGCCCGTTGGCGTTCCGCTGAGCAGTAGCTGGTCTTGCGGCATTGCCTACACATTAAAAGACCCGCCCCATTCCTAGATTTATCCTTTGCACAAACTCTGCATCCTCCACTACCGGGTGACTCTGCCAATACTATTGAAATCGATCAGTTGCTCCGAAAAAGGAGCCGGGAAGCACGGAGACAACGCTGCCCGAACAAAGTATTTGGACACCGAACCCCATTGTGGCACTCCAGTGATAAACTTTGTCGGCAGTTGACCATTTCCACAAGAGCACAAGAGCTTCTGGCCATTCTCTACAGATAAAGGAATGCGCGATTCTGTCAAGTATTCGCAATCAGGGCGATGCTCCCATGTCCGGCTTCGTTCGACCATCGCTGGCAGCACCTGTTTCCATAGTTGCAGCTCGTCGGCGTCCACCTTTATACTACACAACCCTGTAGCCGAAAGTGCTGTTAAGAATGAATGTAGGCGTGGCATAAGCCTGTCCGTCAGTGGCAATACCGCCGAATCTAAGACCACCGTGTGATTTGCGACATCCAGTTTGAGGCTAGAGACAAAGATGAGGATATGCACCCCTCCGCCAGTGGGGTTATTAAGGCCGAATAGTCGTGCTTGTTGGCCCTGCAAGCCAGTAAAGTGCATAAGCGCAGAAAACAGGGAGTCCTTGAAGCTAACTCGAACATCTTTCTCTGAATCCGAGGGCGTCGGTTTGTCTCTCAGCTCGCGCTCTCTGCTGCTGAACATACCAGAGGTATGCGTAATGAGCCATTGAAGCTCATTTTTTTTGGCTGTGTTGATAACGGGCAAGCATTCCAGGTTTAAATGAGGCATGTTCCACACCACGGGGGTTCCGAGTTCCAGGAATATTGGGTAAATGAACGACGGGAAGAATTTCCAGTCCGTCACGCCAGCCAGTGGTGCTTGTACTTCTATGTACGAAGATTTCCGGGCGATCCTGGTTTTGCTCTTCAGCTCGAGAACCGGCGCGGGAAATTCGAGAGCCATCCGTAAGGCTTTCGGGCCTACCGTCTCGATGAAGGCGCAAGGAGATATCTGAACGGTTTCAACCTTACCTCCACCTTTCAATGCCAACTTGACATTCTCTGAAAGTATTTCAAGGCGACCTGTTAGAGATACTATCCTTGCAGTACTATGATCGACGTTTCCAGTGATTATAGTCCTGGCAATCTGGTTTGGGGAGGCGGAGTTTCCAGGTTTGCCATCTGAGAAGGCGCAAAGAGAAGCAGACTCAGGCTGATTCGGTTGATCTTTCGTGATAAAAACATTCTCCTCGTGTCCCAAAGTTGTCTCATAAATGTTCATTTGAAAACCGAGGGGTTTCATGAATGCCCTTATACTATCCGGAGTGCTCTGGATTCCAAAAGCTACTGTTGCAGTTTGGGGCTCGAGCAATAACATCCAAGTAGGAGCCCGAAACGAGACGAAGAGTGAAGAGCTGCCGCTCCATCTAAGCTCGTCTTCTGCAACGTGAACCCGAAATGTGTCACTGTTCTTTGTGCCACTCGTAGAGATGTCTCCAAAGGAAAGTTGGACAACGGAGAAGATGTTTTGCCACCGCCCAGATGTTGACGTTGGAGGTGACTGGATGATACAATGGACTATTGGAGAACCAATCTCTGTTGGCTTGAGATTTGTTATCACTCCAAGTTTCTCCCTCGGTACCTTCAATGTGATGCAAAGGACTGGGGGAATATTCTTCCAGCTCTTCAGTCCTTTCGCGACCGAAGTAGAATGGTTTTGGTTGAATGGGCGCGATAAATTGTCCACGGAGTGCACTTTGAAAACATGGAGGTATAGGTACAGCTCCTGCATATAATTCCTCCCAATTAAGAGACTGGAGTCGGTCTCGATGAGCCCAAGGAGACTATTCATTACTTTTCTCCAGTCAACGACAACCCTGCTGCGAATAAAGCGTAGGAACAGAGCAAAGCTTCCACGGTGGTAGCGCACGAGCGAATTGTTTGATAGTGTGTGCACATTGATATTGGAGAACAGCCGCTGCACGTTTTCATGCCGAAACATATTGAGATACACTTCATGCAGGATACGAGCACAACCAGTCTCGTCGACTTGAAGCTGAAATGCCGGCGACTGTGATGTCTGTTCGGGCATTGTCCGTTTCCATGTTAGTCTGACATGCATCTGTGTTATACTGGCATCACTACCTGCCGCGATAAGGCCCGAACCTATCATTAAGTCGTCCATTGTAGAAGAGGCCGAAGCATTGGTCCAGTATTCTACTGGGAAGAGACCCAACAACGTGGAGATGGTAGGGAAGTGACCGTTGAGCAGGCTGTCGACGTATGCCGTATAGGTTTCTTCTCGCTTTACTAGCGACTCGGTGTACAGGCTGGCTGAGCTTCTGTTATCCAATAAAGGCGCGGTAGCGATAAGAAGGTTCATGGCGCCAATGTGGTCGATGAGATTCGAGGTATCAATCACCGCGAATGAGAGCGGCGCTCCACCAGACTCCGTGTAATCTTTACTATCCAGGACAAGCGGTTCCAAGTGATATGGATCACGATAGATACCTGTGGCTTTATCGCTTCTGGTGATTCGCCTTTGCTGCAGTGCATATGAAAAGGCGATAGCGTCGCCTGTGAAAAACCGTACGGTCAAATTCTGGGAAGAGCATTGTCTGAGCGACTTTGCCCAAGATCGAAACTGCAACCGTGCCGCCTCTACAACCTTGAAAAAAGAAGAATTCTGCGTCATCACCTTGGAACGCAACGGTGATTGTTCAGTGAGCGGCGTGTAAGCAGTCGCAAGATGAAAACCAAGCAATGGGTCGGTGCCGTAATGAAGAGTAGACATGTCCGTTACAAACATCGGGTTAGGGGTTTTGGATTTGAGCAGGCTGTCACCCTCTCGATCGGTACTGCCATGGTCCCAATAGTATTGATGGAGTTTGGGGGCGTCTGTAATAGCGCAAATGCCGGCGGGCGCTGCAGATCGGATACCTGATAGGACGAGACTTGTGCCGCCAGAGAAATACGCTCGTTTATCCATGGCTCTCCGCATTGCAGCCTTTGAGCGTTGGAGGTAACGTTCCCGATCGACACTGTTCAAATGTGTGATGCGGTAAGTATCCCAGATTCCTCTTACTTTGGTCAGGGTTCCGTAGTCGCAGAATCTCAATTGTCGGCCATATTTGCCGCCATGCCAGCTTTGCATTGAAGCCGCCAATGCGTGCAGTTTTGTTGCTTGAGCGCTTAGCAGCTTCAACGAACTGTCGTCCAGATAGAGGTGGTAGTAAATGTTCCACATGGAAGTGTTATTTAATCCATTTGCGTCATCCAAAATAAGAGTAAGCAACAGGATATTGCGCGCTGCGTATTACCACATTAGCCGTAAAGCCACCGAGGTAGAAGCAAAGCATACCAATGATGGCGGGCTGAATGTCACAGCACGTTACATCCAGTTTCCGGCCTGGTCGTATGCGTTAGTAAATAGGAAGAGCCCGACGAAAGTGATCCACAAACTAGAGTCCTGATCGGCATAGACCGTGAACAAGATATTACGAACATCGCCACACCCCAAAAGTAGAATGTCAGCTGGTTGCTTAGGCGGAAGACTTCGTGTCAAATGGACAGCAGATGTGTTCCCAATCGGGTAGAAAAAAGTCACAATGTCAACAACAACTGGGACGGACATAATGGCGGTGCGAAAATTGACATTTAAGCGGGCTCGGACAAAAGCAAGAGGTACTAGACCTATATAACTATATACACTTCTTCTTTTGTGTAGCGCATTTACCGGCAGCAGTAGCATGTCTCACCAAAATTTATCTTTCAACGGGACCCGACTTTGTTTTGTCAGCTCCCGCTTTGTGTAACGTCTTTTGACAAACTGCTGGGAGGTTAGGGGAAACTACGTGGCGGCGGCGGTCGGATTCAAACAATTTCTTTATGCCTGATTCGCTATCTTACAGAATAAGTTCGGTGAGGGTACCGCCTCCTATAACTAAGGTAAGGGAAAGGGAAAGCAAGGAGCCGTTCCGAACAACGCGAATACGCTGATCCTAGGAGAATACCATTGCTAGGACATCCGTCCTGTCGCATTACTTGTCCTAGGGTGGCCAGTTGGTCTGGATAGTTTGTCCTAGAATATACTTGTCCCAGGACAAATGGGCTGGGACAGACGCTAGTTAGAGACCACTATACCTATCGCCCATAGCGCTGTACTCCGCGTAAGTATAGGTAGCCCGCACTATGGGCATTCCTGCTTTTGTAGGTACTCCGCACTATAGGTATAGTACTCCTTGATTTTGTGAGTACTCCCTGGGTTTGTGGGTATTCTGTGGTACCCACAAACCCAGGGAGTACCCATAGTGGGGAGTACCCACAAAAGCAGGGAGTACCCATAGTGTGGAGTATCCATAATAACTTGGAGTACCTACAATACCATGGAGTACCCACAACATCATGGAGTACCCACAATACCATGGAGTACCCACAAAAGCAGGAAGTACCCAAATTGTAGAGTACCTACAAAAGCACGGAGTGCCCATGGTGCCTATAGATAAGAGTTATCTACCTATATATTTTACAGACATTCTTATATACTGTAAAGATCCACGCTAATATTTACCCATCTATTATACTAGTAGTAGTATCTATCGGCACGTCTTTAGTCGGTTTACTGCAAGTAAGGGCATTATAGTTTCGGAGTCGGACACTGTGCTTGCGCGCAAGCGGAACGTGGCAGGAATTTAAGTCGTCTAATAATTTTCTAGCCGATTATTCGCTCGGGGCCGGGTCCCGTTTTAGCACCTATGTCGCTTTTTTCTTTGGTAACACCCACATCTCTTCTTGCGCTATACTGTCGCTTACTCTACCAGTCAAACTCTTCTACCAGTCAAAAGCTTTTACCAATCAAAGGTTTCTACTAGCATAAGGCTTTTACAAGCCAAAGGCTCCTACCAGTCAAAGGCTCCTACCAGTCAAAGGCTCCTACGAGTTAAACGCTTCTACCAGTCAAACGTCTACTAGACAAACGCATCTACTAGTCAAACGCATCTACCAGTCAAACGCATCTACTAGTCAAACGCATCTACCAGTCAAACGCATCTACTAGTCAAACGCATCTACTAGTCAAACGCTTCTACTAGTCAAACGCTTCTATCAGTCAAACGCTTCTACTAGTTAAATGTCGACTAGTTAAACGCTTCTACTAGTCAAACGCTTCTACTAGTTAAACGCTTCCACCGGTTAAGCGCTTCTACCGTCAAACGCTTTACGTTATACTAAGAGCTAACCTTGAATAATTTAAGATAGATTTAGTTCCAGTAGTTTAGACAATACAGAATAAAAGTAGTAGAAAATAGGTACATATTTTATAGACCCTAGACCCTTTAACTACTATTAGCCTAGCTCTCTATTTTATAGACTTAAAGTCCACGAAATTTGTTACGACGACGATGTATTATGCATCGAACGCTAGATAACGAGTATCAGATTCGAATATATTGATAGCTACGTACAGCTGTCATGAGGACTCAAAAGGATTGCTAGAGAACTCTACAGGAATACGGCTGGGACGAATCTATATAGAGAGTGTTGGAGCGGGGTAAAAGGAATGACATAAGCTACGCGCACGGCGTAGCGGTATGTGACGGCAGTACCGTCACAAAATTTAACTATATTTAGTTACACGTAAATTTCTTGTAAGGGTTCTAGCATCTTAACAATGTTAATAAAGAATTGTCCCCGTA
>KV745141.1:0-38659 GCA_001692735.1 Lepidopterella palustris CBS 459.81 | reverse complement strand
GGGTGAAGAAAAAAGAGAATAATTAACCTCTCACTCGTCGAACCCTCCACCTCTCCATGCCCCTGCCCCTACCCCTAACCCCTACCCTTACCCCTGCCCCTCCCAACAAGCCAAAAAAATTCAGGCACGAAGCCCTTTCAAAAAAAACTCGTGACAAACGGGTAATTTTTTCTCATCGCGCGTTCGTCATTTGAATTTCTGCTCCAACAGGTCATCCTTAGCCACTTCGCATCACGGGTGGTTTGGGCTACCACCGCCTTTCCAGGCGGCACCCATATTTGTCCGGGGTCAGAGATACCGAAAAGGACTTCTCGGCCACCATGACATCTCAGTGGGCACGCTGTGAACGCCCATAGAAATGGAAAACGGGGAATATTAGGCTGCACAGAAGGCGTTCGTGCTATTCGTAGGGGGAAGGAAGGATTCAAGGAAGGAAGGAATGAAGAAAGGAATGAAGGAATGAAGGAAGGAAGGAAAAGAGGTTGGTGGGCAGCGCTGGATCGTGAGTGCCTTAATGGGGGTGTTTTGGCCCCGATACCACGGAATAGTGAATCCAGACGCCAGCTGCCCGGGAATAACTAGGTTTCAATGCCTGTCTAATTCCCAATCCACTTTTTATTCCCGCGGAGACCTCCAGCGTGCGAGCCGGGGAGCAACTGTTGAACTCGCACGAATCAATACCTGCCTACATAAACCGCACCTTACTCCTTGATGTATATATATATATAGCCTCTCCTCTCATAGAAATAGAACAAGGATGACTTTTGAACTTTTGAACTTGTTGAACTTGCAAACTAACCAGTTCAACAGCAAATATCTGGTTTAGTCCAGTGGTAGATGGAGGATAATTTCGTCCACCGGACCGGGCTGCGCCATGTCTTCTCCTTCACTCGGTGCGTAATCGTGCGTAATCGGGGAGGGACTTGAGTGTCACTTTATAGAACATGCTTGTTTGTTGTAATAGAGGAGTTATTATGGGCCAGTAGCGAGCTTTGATTTTATTCTCATAGGAGATAAGGGAGGAAGGCAGGTGAGCGGGGGTCTAGGGGGATTTTTTTTTTTTTTTTTTGGTCCTGGGCTCTTAAGATCTTAAGAGATGCATCGTGACTGCTTAGAAGGGATAGATTGGTTCCGGAATTAAGGGAGAGGAATCTAGGCGTGAGCTGCTCGGTAAAGAGACAGGTGAATTTATAGGGCTCGAGGCACGCTCAACGTGAACATTGACGTTACCAATCGGCATAGGCATACACCACCGCCTCTTCCCCCGCCCTATCGCGCGAATGCCTCGTCTAGCTCACATAGCCCTTCTGCGACTCTTTAACGCCATAACATACCTCCAACCACTCCCCATCATCCACCACAGCGCCCACCATGACTGGCGCGAAGCAATACGCAGCCTTATACAGATCCTCCCCGCATAAATGAGTTTCCTTCCCCTTACATGCCGTCACTCTCCCAATACTCCTGTCTGTCTGGTCCAGCGCTAGCTTCACAAGTAGCCCCGCCATAACCGCCACATGCTCACCCAGGCTCCCGCAGAGCCAGTTCTCAACGTAAACGTGTCTTGTTCAGCGTATATATACTTGAGAGTGAAGGCGGAGGCTGTAGTGCGTAGGGAGAGAGCGAGCGGGGAGAGAGATGCGGTGCTGGTAAAGGTGCTCGAAAGGTGGGTTGGGAGGGCAGAGATTAGAGTGCCGGAGACGGTCTAGGCGCCGGAGAGGTGGATGAAGAGGTGGAGGATTGGTTTTTATGGGGAGGGGAGGGGCGGATTAAATGTGAATTTATAGATTGGAGGGTTGAGCGGGAGGGGTTGGCGGTTGGGAGGGAGGTTGTGATCCAGCTGAGACGTTGGCGGATGAAGGGTTTTGAGACTGTAAGAGAGGTGGGGTGGGTGGAGATGGTTCCTTGTGAGACTGAGATTAGTTGCGTTTCTGGCGTCGAGGTTGGAATGAAGAGGGTTGTATTTACCTTCGTCGTCGGTGTAGATACAGAGGATCGCCAATGCCACTCCTAGTGAGAGGTCCTTGCCTGTGTGACAGCAGACTAGTATCGTCTCAGGCAGTTCTCTCAAGGTCATGAAGAATGTCTCGAGTTTCGGTAACTCGTCTCGTAGGTCTCGGCTGCCCAATTTGCCGGCACGGCATTTGAGATGGAGATATTTACTCTTTAATTTGGCTTGAAGTACCTCTACAGGGTCTTCACCGCAGCTGATCACCGCATCGAAGCCACTGGCGCTTCCAAGGTCTGTGGAGCCGACATAGAGATTCGAGGTCGGCTTGATTGGAACTGGATTTCCTTTCGTGCTCTCGCTGTCCCCCTCGACAAGTCGGGTAATCAGACCTGGAAGGTCCTCCTCGTTTGTCCGCAGAAATTGCTCCCGGTGCTTCCAGAATAACGAAGGGGTAAGCCCGCACGCCCACACCTCGCTATCATCTCCAGCTCCTTGCACATATCCGCTTTCCGAAACTTCCCCCCCTCTAACCCGCCGCGAAGACGTGCAAAGGATAACGGGATGGAAATCAAGAAAGACTGGCGGTACAAAAGGCAAGGTTGATTCAACGGTAACCCAAATTGGGCGCAGTGGTTTGGATATTCTTCTTCGAAGCGTGGCGAGTGGAAGGTTCAGCTCCTGGACATGATGAGCGAGACTCGAGCAAACGGGAGAACCGAGAGGTTTTCAGCGTGCTTTAGTACCTGGACCTGGTGCACAAAGCTAGCTAATCGAGCTTCTATCTGAGAGTGCTCTGAAGGAGAAATTGATTGCGGGGGAGTATGCAGCGGGTGATCGGGTATTTCAGGGAAGAACAAGCGGTTCCAGACGCAGCACCAAATCGGTACTGTCTTTGAAAGTGCATCAGGCATGTCTTTACACAAGATTATTAAAATGTGGAATATTTGGAGAGCGGGTAAAATTGAAATTATTTTTAAACTTACTCTTTCCCCGCCGAGTAGAATCCACAATCACACACCTACTTTCCTTTAGTCTCTTTCGATAAATCAACGTATATTGTAGGCTCGGCACACCCATCATTGTGCCCTACAATGTCCAACACCTGAATATTCAATCTCCGAAGACTGAACGACCACTCGCCCGTATGCCCGTCCGTGCTCTTGAAATACGCACTTGAGGCCTTGCGCGGCGGGGGAATGTACCAACTTCCACATCGCTCGTTCGCGATTAACGGGAGATTGTAGGCATCAGCGACTGAGCAAACAAACTCTGCATCTTGGGATATGGAATTGAGACGATTGAATATTGAGAGGGCGGAGCGTTTTAAAGACGAGAGTGTTGCAGAGAAGTCTGTTGATTGGGATGGGAAAATGATGTCAGAGGTTTTTAGAGGTTGAGACATTGAAGTGAGAGGCGATAGGCCGCGGCTTGGAGCCTACGCAGCCATCATTGATGATCTCGGGAATCCTTCGTTTGGCTGAGATGTCTATGTTAGGTTATGGATGAGATGAAAAGCAATGGAATTGTCGGAGTTGGTTCCATTTCCATGGGCCGCTCCCGATGAAGTTTCAAATCATTCATTCGGAGCAGGAGATTGGACCATATTCTCAAGAGTAAACTACCCTGGCTTCAATGTGGTGTTGTGTGTTCAACACCAACATGTGTAATTTGAGATGTGTTGGTATGATACTTTTTGGCTCTTGGGAAGAGAGGTGGAGGGCTCCATGCGTTCGACTTATTCACTTTTGCCTATTTTGAAATAGTCGGAATATCTATCACTATGGGAATCCCTTGGCTCTACAACTGTGCGGCCGTGCTCAATACCCGATCTCCCCTCCCCTCCTTTGGTAGTAAGGTTTCTTCTTCAAATTATTTCGAGCCTTGGAAATGCTACGCCTCCTCTCCAAAGGGGTAATTGAATTTCAATAGCGCATTCAGCCCGCCGACCCAATGATCCTCTTCCTTCTCCTCCGTGCCCACCACACCTCGCACGATACTCGGCACGCCGCCACACCACTCCCCGCTCAGCCGATCCCGCATCTCCTCTCCTAACACACGCACTTCCATTCCGACGCCGACGCCGCTGCTGATGCGCACGCCGTCAATACTGACCTCGACCTCGCGCCCACGGTTCTTCTCGCTGAGGCGCAGGGTTATTGGCGTGTTTGCCGGAAGCACGAGTGGGCGGAATGAGAGGCTGCGGGGGCAGATGGGCGTTAGCAGCAGCGAGGGCACGAGCGGATGCACGATGCTGCCGCCGCTGGAGAGTGAGTAGGCGGTTGATCCAGTTGGGGAGGAGATTATCATGCCGTCGGCGACGGCTTCAGTCAGGAAGCGGCCGTTGACATAGACGGAGATTATTTTTAGATGCGGCGAGGAGCCGCGGTGGACGATTACTTCGTTTAGAGCGTAAGTATCGCCGGTGGTGGTGGGGGTTGGTGTGTTGATGCGGGTGCCGGTTGGGGAGAAGACGCCGACGCGGAGGCGGTTGCGGAAAAGGATTCTGGCGTTGCGGGTTTTGCCCATGGCTTTGCCACGTATGGCAGAGTAGGAGGGGGTAGTGGGGTAGGGTGGGGATGGGGATGTGGATGTAAGTGGGGAGGTGGTGCTGGCATAGGCATCGGAGGCGCCAGACATGTAGACTTCTCGGAAGGCACGCTTGTATTCTTTGAATTTCCATTCTCCAAGAAAGCCCAGTGTACCCATACCGAAGGTGAGGATTGGTGGGACTGAGCGCGTGTGGGCGAAAAGAGAAGAGGCATGGAGGATGGTTCCATCGCCGCCGAGGGTCGAGATTAGGTCGGTTTTGTCTGAGACGGTGGTTGGAGATGTGGTAGATGCTGGTTCGGTTGTGGTGAAGACTGGGAAGGCGAGCTGGGAGTGGACTTCTTCAGCAGCGTGTGGCTCGAGGATAAGGTTCATGGAGGGGTAGGTAGAGTGAATATGGTTTGCGTACTCGACTAGCGAGTCGGTGATGGCGGGCGTGTTATTTTTTTTTGTCAAGAGGACGTTTCGCGGTGGGGAGGGCCATTGCAGGCTGAGGAGGCCGTGGTTGTTTGTCTCGCGGTATTGTGGAAGTGTGCGATTGGGGAGCTCGGAGATACTTTTGATTTCTCTGAGTCGTACGCTTTGCGAGAACGACCGCCTCCACGGCAATATGCGATAGCGCACGAGGGAGCTCATGTTTGAGGGAGGTGACGAGGATCTTGGATACTGCTTGGAGGAAGTTCATGCAGTAGGGGATTGTCGAATGAGATTATTGAATACGGAAGGTTGGATTAAATACGATGGTGGCCGAGGATGGCCCACCGGCTGCTTCGGGGCCAGTGTTCATGTCGCAAGGACGGTATGATTTCGTGGATAGACTTTTTGGTGTTAAGCTCACGCCAATTTTCTTGACCAAAGCTTTACATTTGTGGCCGTGCAGTTTTGTTCGGGCCCCGCAAATCGGCACGATATCGCTTGTGATTTGGCTTATAATTCTGCAGTATCTGTGGCGTTGCCTCTTGCCGACAATCCAATACGAGTAAGCAGTCAGGCATTCACTTCCACAGGTAGCAGCGCTTCAACAGCTCTGCATAATGCTTGAGATTCACGACTTCAGACACCTATTCTCCTCGCCTCCCTAGCTTCCTAATTTCAACGTCGACCCGTACATCTGTTAATTTTTGCCTTTGCCTCCAGACAGCTTCAGACCACGAAACCCACAGCTCACACCCCTCAACCAGAAGACTGACACACGACCCATCGCAAAACCATATATCCTATACCTATTCACTCTCCCTCGCTGGCCGCTAGGCGGTCTTACTATTCATCATGGCTACAAACGGCGTCAAACAAAGATTCCCGTCAACTTCCGTGAAGCCCAAACCACTCATCAGCGTAGAAGGAAAGATAAATGTTAAAGAGGAACATCCTGCAGGACCTGTTAAACATGGAACGTATAGCCAAGCGCTACGTATGGTGTTATTTGTTGTGTATTTCGTGGGAAGCTGTCTTTGGTGTGTTACCTTGTGCTAACATTGCGTCCCAGCACACTGACTCCAGGCCTCAGCATATTCGTCACACAACTACTTGGTGCTCCGTTATATTTCTATAATAAGGACTTCTTCTACGCTTGGATGGCTATAACAAAGCAGCATTTTGGCCTTATTATCATCACAATGACCCAGTGGTGGAGTCCTACGGTCGTACGAGTCAGTGGGGATAAGACTGTTCGAGGACAACTGCGGAAGACGGAAGACGGGAGATTGGAGTCCGATTTCCCGGAGCGTATTATTGTCATAGCCAATCACCAGGTATTTATGAAGAGGACAGAGACTAGGTAGTGTTCATTAACGATGTCTAGATATATGCCGACTGGCTATACATGTGGTGGTTCGCTTATACCGCGAGAATGCACGGGCATATCTATATAATCCTCAAAGAGTCGATAAAGTACATACCGATAATAGGACAAGGAATGATGTTCTTCAGCTTCGTCCTCCTGTCGCGCAAATGGGCGAAGGACAAGCCCAGATTCCAGCACCGCCTCCAGAAACTCAACAGCAAGCATGGCGGATTCATGTCCGGCTCACACTTGCTTGACCCAATGTGGTTACTCATATTTCCCGAGGGTACCAACTTGTCAAAGAATGGGAGGGCTGGAAGTAAGAAGTGGGCAGAAAAGACGGGAATCCCGGACTTGCGACACGCTCTGTTACCACGTAGTACAGGCCTTCAGTTCACTCTCCAAGAGATGAGGAAAACTGTCGATTGGGTGTATGACTGTACATTAGCATACGAAGGCGTCCCGTAAGTTATTTGCAAAAAGTGTGAGACTTTCCCAGCGATGCTGATAGAACCACAGACCCGGCCAATTCGGTCAAGACATCTTCACACTGCGGGGAACTTACTTCGAAGGCCGACCACCGAAATCCGTTAACATGCATTGGCGTCGTTTCGCCATGTCGTCTATCCCTATAGATGACATTAAAGAATTCGAAGACTGGCTCCTGCAACGCTGGATTGAAAAGGATGAAATCCTGGACCAATTTGTTAAGACTGGCCGCTTCCCTGCTGATAGTGGTGAAGGAATTATTGCTCATGGTGGAGGACTTATTGGTCATGGCAAGATAAATACCGAGGGCGCTGGACATATCGAAACATCTGTCAAGGCGTCGAATCCCCTCGAGATTCTGCAGATGTTCGTGCCTCTAGTCACGCTGTTTCTAATTGTCAACGTTTTCCGTAAACTCTACCTGATGCTCTTCTAAGCCAGCTTTGGCACAACGGCTTGGTTGCGATATTCCAGAAGAGAAGAGAAGAGATGAGATGAGATGAAATGAGAGAGAGGTGCAGGTCTTGGAGGATATGTGCAGAGCTTAGACTGGAACGCAAGCGTTGCGCTCTTTTTCTTTTCTTCGGGGAAGTTGTGCGGAGTTGTTGATGTGGATTTATATACCCAACAAACATTGCGAATGGTGAGCAGCCTTGGCCATGGCTTTGGAAGCGCTGGTGATTAGGATTGGTTCAATTGTAGTGCTTGTTAAATGGTGATACTTATTCTCTACGCCTGGATGAACTGACCTAACTTACTTATAATGCATCCTAATAATCATCCACAAAGACACTAGACTGAATATCTCAAAACCTTACCAGTATCGCTTCGAATGATCAGCCAATCCCTGTGGCGCCAATCCTGCGGTGAAAAAAACCGGATCAATCATCGGCCCGCGCATTCTCGGATTTTCTCTCGAAAGCTTCAATTCCATCCGCACTATGCAAAAGAGATCAGCTTTCCTCCCAATTGCTGGCCACCAATCCCTCAACCCCACCTTCATTTCTACCAGGGCTCTTAAGGCGGAAATGGATAAGGATTACACCATCAAGCCCGAGGCGTCGGCTCCGGCGCCTGACACCAGCGACTGGCCATTGCTACTCAAAGATTATAGCAAATGTGAGGAAATTCTACAATGTATGCTTGCTCTAGGACACGCTGACAGACTACTCTAGTGCTTGTGCGAACAGCTCATTATACGCCAATTCCTATGGGATGTGCGCCACATAAGCGAGACTTGAAATCTTATATTAGTTCTGGGGTGATTAATTTGGACAAGCCTTCGAACCCTTCCAGTCACGAAGTCGTGGCTTGGGTGAAGAGGATATTGAGGTCAGAAACACACAATGGGATGATATATGTGAGGGCTGTTTGTTAACGGCGGCCTTAGGGTTGAGAAAACTGGACATAGCGGAACGCTGGATCCCAAAGTCACCGGATGCCTCATTATTTGCATTGATCGTGCGACACGGCTTGTCAAGTCACAGCAGGGTGCAGGAAAAGAATACGTTTGCGTCATTCGTCTACATGACACGCTTCCTGGTGGCGAGGCGCAGTTTGCTCGCGCTCTAGAGACCCTCACTGGTGCGCTCTTCCAACGCCCTCCACTCATCTCAGCGGTCAAGCGACAGCTGCGTATCCGAACGATCCACGAGAGCAAGCTTTACGAGTTCGACAACGATCGACACCTCGCCGTGTTCTGGGTTAGCTGTGAGGCTGGAACGTATATTCGGACGCTGTGCGTTCATCTGGGACTGCTGCTAGGTGTGGGCGCGCATATGCAAGAGTTAAGGAGAGTAAGGAGTGGTGCTATGGATGAGGAGAAGGGCATGGTCACGCTCCATGATGTTCTTGATGCACAGTATCTGCAGGATAACAACCGCGACGAGTCGTATCTGCGCAGGGTGATTGCACCGCTGGAGAGTCTTTTGACGACGTACAAGCGCATTGTTGTTAAGGATAGCTCTGTCAATGCTATTTGCTATGGTGCTAAGCTCATGATTCCTGGATTGTTACGTTATGGTATGTTCCTATCCTATTGACGATTTTGGGATGCCTTGAGCTTACGGTTGTCACAGAGGCTGGCATTGAAGTTCACGAGGAAGTGGTTCTTATGACGACGAAAGGCGAGGCTATCGCTCTGGGCATCGCACAAATGTCTACGGTGGAGATGTCATCGTGTGACCATGGTGTTGTCGCTAAAGTTAAGCGATGCATTATGGAGCGAGATCTTTACCCAAAGAGATGGGGATTGGGACCAACTGCTTTGGAGAAGAAGAAGTTGAAGGCGGACGGCAAGCTTGACGTAGGCTTTACATCTATTTGTGAAAAAGTTGTAATCATACTGATCATAGCAGAAATATGGACGACCGAATGAAGCCACGCCAGCAAAATGGAATACCGAGTACAGGGACTTCAACGCGCCCGCGCCCAATAATGGAGAATCCAGACCACTTGCAGAAACCACTGACAAAACGGACGTTCGTTCCGTGCCTCCAGTCCAACCAGTTCCTGTGGAAGAGCCGCCCTCCACGGTGGTCGCTGAAAACGGCGACGGCAAGAAAAGGAAGCGCCACGAGGGCGAGACGGAAGAAGAGAAGGCGGAGCGTAAGCGCAAGAAGCAGGCAAAGAAAGAGAAGAAGGAGAAACGAGAGTCGAAAAAGCTGAAGGCGGAGACGAGCGACAGTGACTAAAAAAAAAATAGAGATTGTGCGACGACGACGGGAGCAAGGGCCAAAGGGCTGTTCAAGGTTAGAAAAGCTTGTACAGCTTTTCGCTATCCGTCTGTAGCTGTGGCATTTTGTTTTCTTGCAGATTTTTTGCATATCAACCCTTTCTCTTTGTTCGGAGGACAGAGCGCTGAGAGGATTTTCTCCTTAGGGTATGTTGGACCGCCTACTGTTGCTGGGGAGATCTGCCACTGTATCCACTATAGTACTGAATGAGCTGGTTCTGGGCATTTATGGATGGGCATGGAGTCTGGGGTGTTACTTTTAGGCCAATGAATAAGAGAAAAGTCAATGTTCAATGGTGTGTTATGGATTTGGACCTCTCCTTTTTGTGAAGGTCTATATCTCTTGAGATAATAAAATGCAGACAGCAATAAAAAGAAGCATGAATAAAATCAACTGATCAAATACCCCTTTATAAACCTTTAAACGATTGCATGACCTGCTCGCGTACGTATCGTTGCCGGTTTTGAATACATTCAATTCACTCTCATAGACAGCACCTTCTAGAACCTTCTACTATGGTGACGTCTTGTCACAAGGGTGCCCAGCGAAAGTCTTAGAGCGTGGAGAGATTTCTGGCCTCGACAACCGACACCACCACAAAAGTCCCGCAGGCTGATCCTGACCAACAATCACACCTACTTCCCACAACTCGATAATTCTCATCCTCTACACGAACAAATTATTTATAAACACGAATAGCAGAACTGCGATTGTAGCGGGGAAGCATTCGCAATGGTCAAAGAGACCAAGCTGTACGATCAGCTGGGTAAGACTAGCTCCCGATACCCCCACCTGCACCTGCACGCCTCATACACCAAGACTGGAAGAATATATAGTTAGAGGGAGAGAGGTTTTAATCATTTGCTAATGCGGATGTGAGGATTTTAGGTATCGCATCGACGGCAACTCAAGATGATATTAAGAAGGCATATCGCAAACAGGCGCTGAAGCACCACCCGGACAAAAACAAAGACAATCCGGCTGCGGCGGAGAAATTTAAAGGTATGAAGCATTGCTCCCTTCCCTTCATTCTCCTACCCCTAATTCTCGTAAGCACAATCGAAAGGTCTTGTATAAATGTCTGGCTTGAAACCATCGCTAACGTATATGTGCTGTCATGCAGAAGTATCACAAGCCTACGAAATCCTTTCCGACCCCGAAAAGCGCAAAACTTATGACCAATTCGGCCTCGAGTTCCTTCTTCGCGGCGGCATGCCCGCCCCCGAAAATGGCCCTGGCCCCGGTCCCGGTGGCAATCCCTTCGAATCCGCAGGCGCGGGTGGCTTCCCGTTTGCCAGCGGCATGCCAGGCGGGGCACGAACATTCCACTTCTCTACTAGCAGTGGTGGAGGTGGAGGCGGAGGCGGCTTTCACTTCTCACCCGCTGACAGCATATTTTCCGAGTTCCTGCGCAGCGGCGGCGCGGGCATGGGCGATGAGGGCGATGATTTCGGGTTCGGGGGCATGGGTGGAATGGGCGGTATGGGTGGGATGGGCGGTATGCCGGGTATGAGCGGATCCTCGCGAGCAGCTAGGGGCTCGAGGTCAGGGCAGAGTAGGTTCGATGCTGGGGGGCGGAGGGCGCCGACGCCGGAGGTGACTGTTGTGGAGAAGACGCTGCCGGTGAGTTTGGAGGAGCTGTTTAGTGGGACGACGAAGAAGATGAAGATTAAGCGCAAGACGTACGATCAGGCGACGGGTAAGCAGAGTACGCAGGATCGGATTCTGGAGGTCCCGATTAAGAAGGGGTTGAAGGCTGGTAGTAAGATAAAGTTTTCGGATGTGGGGGATCAGGTCGAGGGCGGGACACAGGATTTGCATTTTGTTGTTCAAGAGGTATGTTGGATTATTTCTTCATTTGTTGGAGTTGCAAGCAAGCGACCCAGCTAGTATGGTAGCTAACGAGAGATTGATACAGAAACCCCACCCCCTCTTCACCCGCGTCGGTGACGACATCAAACACACCATCGACATCGACCTCAAAGAAGCCCTCACCGGGTGGAAACGCCGCGTCCAGACTATCGATGGCAAACAGCTCGATGTCAGCTCCGCAGGACCTACGGGGCCAACCTATGAGGAGAGGTATCCGGGGCAGGGCATGCCGAAGAGTAAGAAGCCGACTGAGAGGGGGGATTTTGTGGTGGGTGTGAGGATTAAGTTTCCAGCTAGTTTGACACAGCAGCAGAAGGAGGTGCTCAAGGATGTTTTGTAGGGAGGAGATGGGAAAGTGGGGAGTGGGGTGGGTGAGGGGAGAAGATTAATTTGGGGTAATTGGGGTGCTTCGTGGACTACGAGGGCTTTGGGGAGAGGATGGTTAAAGGTGGAGATGTCGAGATCTGCTATCTAATCCCCTGGACGAGCAACCTCTTTCCGCTCTCTTCTTCCTCTTCTTATTGTTCTCCTTTTTCTTGGGTCTGATTTGTCGTACGCCTGGTTCAGCGTGCGCTGGCACCGACAGCGACGCGGCGTTCGGCTCGGGATGGGTATATGGCGTTTCTTTGCATTTGCATGGGAGGATGAGTTGGTCTTTTCTTGTTTCTCTGACTTCAACCTTTGGGGGGTTGTGGGTACGGTCGAGGATAAGTCGATGAATTGACAATGGGATGAGATTTTATGGCTAGAATGAATGAATGATATGGCGTTAGTGTCGCTGGAGTCGGTCCTTTGATGATGCTCATGACGGTGCTGCTTTTGAGCTCTTAGTGTTCTTGGATAGGTGACGGGAAGTTGGAAGCTGTGTCTATCCTGTACTGAGGTACATCGGTATCGCAAAATTCCGATGTAAATATCACTCTATGAGGATCCGTTATCGAGGTTCTACATTTTCATCAGCATAGAGGTCGTTGTAGTTGCAACCTGCTCATTCCAGATATCTCCCCAAGAAGCCATCCATTCATCCCAAATAATTATATCTCATCATCCCATCCCACCCCGCCCAACCCACCCCATCAATCCTCAATCGTCCCCAAAATCTCCGCCTCCTCCCCCCCAACACCATGGAACTTGCCCCTCCTCTCTCTCCGCCTCTTCTTCCCCTTCCCCCGATTCTCCTTCGCCGAATCCCCGACCCCACCTACCCCCTCATCTGAGTCTTCCGCGCCTGCAAACTGCTTCTGTCGTTTCATCTCCTCATACTCATTCCTACTTTTCTCAATCTCAATCTTCTCCAGCTCCTCCTTCTCCTTAAGCTCGCGCTCCAACTCCCGTGGATCCTTGAAGGATTCTACTTCGCGACCAGACAGTTCACAATACCTTTTGAAATCGAGTGCTGGGCGCTGGCCCAAGAGTGCGGCCTTAACGCGCTCGGGGTCCTGGCGCTCTTCGCGCACAAACTTGGCTTTGATACGGCGGCGTGTTTTGCCGACGAAGAGCGTGCTAATCATCTGGAAGTCTGTCCCGAAGATGCGGAGCGCGTCGTAAAAGGCGTCTGTCATAGACGCTGTCCAGCGGGAACCGCTGCGTATGGGGAAGCGCTCGGCAGGATCGCGGCGCCCGGCGAGGACCCAGGTGGCCATATTGATGTTGGCGGTGAGGTCGTCTTCCTCGACTGCTTCAAGGATGTCTTCGTCACGGGTAGCTTCGGCGCGGCGATCGACGATGAGAGAGTCGTTCTCTAGCACAATCTGGCCGTCAATCATGCGAAGCTGGGGGCCGCGCGTAGGTTGGGTCTCTGCGCGCTCTTCGTTGGCTGCGCCAGGTGTTTGATTCGCGCCGTCTTCGGCGGGAGTATTGCCGGCTTTAGAGAAATTCTCTTGTTGTTCGCGACGGCGGCGGATCACTTCTGTCCAGTCGATGTCGCGCATAGCTAGCTCGCGCGTGGAGATCTTCCCTATGCGAGGATCGCGGAGGGCGAGATTGCCCATTGTGAGGGTCTTGGGTTCGACTTGGATAGATTCGGCGTTTTCGGGGGTGGTTGCTCTTTGGCGGCCTTTTTGGCCTTTTGGTCTGGGCTCGGAAAGTTCTTGCTCGCCGTCTCGGTTGTCTGCAGCTGTGTCTGCTTCGGCGTCGGATTCGGTGGCTGGAGCACGTTTCCTTTTTGCTTTATTAGGTTTGGGACCGGGTCTCTCTGCGGCGTCTTGATGATCATCTTGCTTGCCTTGTGTAGTTGGTTCTTTTCGCTTCCGGGTTGTGCCTTTGTCTTTTCGGGTTTTGCGAGGTTTTTTGGTGACGGTTGACGGAGCGTCTTCGGTTGGCTCCTGTGCTGTCTCGACTAGCGCTGTACGGAATGTTGTTTTCCTTTTGCCTCTTGCTTTGGCGCTCGGCCTCGGCAGCGCTTGATCTTCCGCCCGGTGCCCTTCCTGATCTCCCGCCTCATTCCATTCCTGACGTACTGTCTGATCCCCTTCCTGATGTACTGCTTGATATCCCGCCTGTTCTCCTGCATGATCTCCTACCTGATCTTCAGCCTGATCTCCCGTCTCAGAATCTGCCTGAGAATCCGCTTCGACAGTACCTTGTGTCCCAGTAGCTTTCCAGGGGAGTATTCGCTTTTTCTTTTTCGAGGGCTGTTTGCTACCAGAAGCTTCGGAGTCAGATATTAGTGCTGTGATTGTGTGAGGGCTTGGTGCTGCAACTACTGGAGTAGGGATTGTAGATGTTGAGAAGATCACCGAGGCTACTGCTGAGGAAGCTGTCGGAGTCGGTATTACAAATATGGTATTTTGAGTGGATGTGGAAGCCTGGGGAGGAACACTTGTATGAAGTGGAGCCGGGGGCCGAATTGGCTGTTCTACAGGGCGTGGTAGGATCGACGCAGGTGCTTCTTGCGGTGGTACTATCCTACGCCGTTTGGACGACCTTTCCGGCGTTGTCTCTTCACTATCTTGCTGCGATAGGGAAGCTGTATTTGAAGTTTCTCTAGATATATCGACGTTATCTTGGCTCAGATTTCTCGCAATAGTGGGCGTGGGCTGCGTCGGTAGAGGAAATATGGCGGCCACACCAGCGAGAGTGGCAATGGATATGTTGGATGAAGAAGCTAATACTGCAGCAGATCCCGTGGCTGCAGCATCTTGAGATAGAGGCTCGTTTTCGCTTAGTATAGGAAAGGGTTCAGTTGTATTAGGTTGGCTGGCCTTTTGGGTTGACTCAGTGACCTGGGTGACCGATGGTTGTGGTGTTCCAGCCTGTCGTTCAACACTGGACCTTTCAGATGCAGTATGAGTAGGCTGAGCAGCTTGAGATGCCCCAGGACGACGGCGTTGCACGATTTTCGGGGCAAACTTCTTTGTAGATTTGTCTAGGATTCGGTATGAGCTGTGAATCACATAGACACTTCAGGCCGTTAATACTCACTAATCACAGAGCTGCCAAAGCTTGTAATGCTCTTGGGGCCCTGTGAGTTCTCATTATTACCAGTCGTGGGCTGTTGTGAGCCGGCGTCTGAAGACATTTCTTGCTGCCATCAACCACGTCGGCTACAGAGATCCTGTCGTCGGTGTTGAAGTTCAAAGTGTGGCTTGCCTCGTTTCGCCTCCGGCTTGGACCTCTGCCAAGACGCTAGGCTAGAAGGATTCAACCTCCTCGAACTCCATCCCAACTTCAACTCTCACTCACTCGCGACGCACACGACCACTGCAATACCCCCACTACTCTCATTTATGCCGAGTCACATATTCTTCTCCTCCTTAATTTGATTCGCTGCCTCATTATTCCCTCTCTCAACCACAAAACTCTCTCTGCGGCTCTGATGAGGCTCGAAGCCAGAACTGTCATTGTCCCATCACTTGACGTTGTCAAGATGGAGGACCGCAAGAGGCCAGCAATGCCTGATCATGATGATGCTGCTCCACCTGCTAAGAGGCAAGCTGTGACTGTCAACGGTGCGAAGTCGCATCCCGACGCTGACCTTCCCTGGAAAGATGACATCGAGGTTCGCCCCCTTCCCTCTCGCATCCACCTCCCAATCGCAGCTCACGAATCGTCGACTGACCATAGCAATATCCAATAGTCTTTCCAGAAAGATGCCATATTACGTCAAATGCGGGAGTACAAGAGAGAAAAGGTTGCACTCGAGGCTCAAGTGGCGGAGATGGAAAAGCGGTCTGCATTTCACGACGATCATCTACGAACAATAGATGTCTGGTTCTCTCAAGTTAGTATAAGTGAATCGCATTGGAACGATGGGCAAGGCTGACCGCTTTTCAGCTGATTGATGAGGTCAAGATCTTGGCAAACGATACCTTGTCTCTGGGAAACTCTCAAACCGGTATGCGGGCCACGCACTCAACTGGCATTTGGGATCGCAAAAACTGACATACCGTGGGTTTGTTAGCAGGAGATGCACCTTTCCCATCTTCTCTATTGTTCGCGGACAATGAGACATTCCAGAAGCACTTGGCATCACGCTCTCAAAGTATCAAATCGGCCCTGTCAGCCCTGTTCGCAAAGATACCTGCCGCATCTCCTGAAGTCGGCCAACTCCAGGAACAAGTCTCAAGGTTACTCGCCATGGAAAAAGAACACATTGCACAGCTTCACCAAATTACAACTGAGAAAGAGCAATTGTCTGAACGCATGGATAGCGCCACTCATCGTTACATGATTGCTGAGAAAAAGCTCGATCGCACTAAGAGTGTACAGGTTGCCAAACTGGAAAAGCAGGCAACACAGAGTAGTGTTCGGGATGATATGCTAAGCGTAAAGCAAGAGGGCTCAGCAGAGATTAACGGTGTGAAAGGGGGCGTGCGCATTAACGAAGAGCTGGAAACTGCGCGGAGGGAGGCAATTGCAGAAGCGACCAAGAGAAAGGAACAATTAGAACAGCTTGAGGCCGAGAATAAGAAGCTGACCGAGCAATTAACGGCACTGACCATCAGGCTCAATGGGCTAAGCGACGATGACTATGCAAAGACAGATTTGTTCAAGGTTCTAAAATCACAGCACGAGGATGTCATCAAGCGAATCAACAACCTAGAAGCAACCAACGTACAGCTCCGTGAAGAAGCGCAAAAGCTGCAAGCAGAGCGAACGGCATACCGCATTCAGATTGACGAGGAGAACCGGCTCATCCTGAGCGAATCAGAAAGCAGTTTGGCTCAAGCAGAGGCAAACGTGACGCGTATTCGCAATGTAAGGGACGAGCTAAGCGCCGAGATCGCAATGAGAAAAACGGACCAGGAACAGAAGAAGGCTTCCGTAGACCAAATAAAGGAGCTTGCGAGCGCACGGGAGAGTCGAATTGCAGCCCTGGAGTCCGAGGTGGAGCGTTTACGACAGCAGATTACTGAACAAGAATTGTCCGAGGAACAGCAGAATGCCGAACTGAACGACATGACTCCAGAGCAATTGCGCAGCAAGATTACGAGTTTGGAGAGTCAGTACAAGCTTCTCAGTAACGAGCTTCCTTCGATGGAGGCAGCATGGAAGAAAGCTCAATCTGTTGCCGCCAAGAAGATTGCGGATCTCGCAGCATGGGAAGAGACCATTGCACGAGCAAATGCAGACAAGATGAAAGCGGATCAGAAATTTTTCGGGGCCATGAAGACCAAAGAGGCACGGGAGGTGGAAAATCGGACACTGCGCATTCAGATCACCAAGAGTGCTGAAATCATCACGCAACTGAAAGAGGCAGAAGCTCTCAACCGTGGTCTTGCGGACAAGCTTGAGAAACAGCTTGCTGAAATGAGAGGTCAGATGGATGAGCTGTCGATCCAGCATCGTGCTTTGCAACAGAAGCTAAACGAGTATCAAATCACCTCCGAAGGACACACCACCCAGATAACGGAGCTCAAGAAAACTCTGGCGGCAAAGGACACTTCATATCTAGCCGCATCACACGCTCAGCGGGAGGCTGAAGTCGAACGGGAGAAGCTCAAAGTGCAGCTGGAGGACGCCCAGAAGCAATCCGAGTCATGGAAGAAGAAGAGCCTGAGCAATCAGTCCGACGAAGACAAGCATATGCGAGTAAGTTTTATTTCATTTACCTTTTCTATCCCCTTGCTGAAATCGTTGCTTATTTTGTTTCGAGGCCATGCTTCTCTGCGCTGTCTGCAAGAAGAACTTTAAGGATACGGCGATTAAATCTTGCGGCCATCTCTTCTGCGCAGAGTGCGTCAACGAACGCCTCACATCGAGGTCGAGGAAGTGCCCACAGTGCGGCAAATCTTTTGGAAGTAACGATCATATGAAAGTTCACTTCTGAGGACCTGTAATGCTACGGAGCATCTCCATTCATCGAAACGATATTTTGACGGGACGTATGCCGAGTTTACTGGGTATTGCCCAGCTTTCCAAAAGGTAATTCAACCACATCCCTTCCAACCCGGATACCCAGCCCATTTGTCCGTTGTATAACTATGTTCTCCTTCCTTTTTGGCTTCTTGGTTGTTCTTTTAATCTCCAAGCTTCCTTCGAAGCCTCTTTTTTTTTGGCAAGCAAAACTCCTCCCCATGACAGGTGTTCACTTTTTCTGCCGGCTTGGGGGTTCCTTTTGCTCGCCTTTTGCTGGCTTTTTCAGAGTTTCGGACTAGGAAGACCGGATTTCAGGGCATTTCTGTGCGTTTGTGTAAGGGTAGGGCTTTTCTTTTCAGGGAATGGGCTGGGGTGGGGTATTGGCTTGTAGGGCTCTGCGATGTGGAGGAAGGGTTGAACTGAACCAAGTCGAATTGAAAGTGATGTTGTGTTGCTGCGAGATGTTGAAAATGATGAGGTGATGGGTGGTCTATGTGCAGCTTGTGCTACCTAGTATATTATGTGTTGTGGGGTTTGAATTTTCGCGATAGATTTGTATCGCGCGGTGTTGACCACTTCGCTTACAAGGACGAAACCTCTACCGCCTCACGAGCCCCGCCTACCTTTTATCTGACATCCATCTCCGATCCGAGCATTGGTAAGTTAAAAGTACTGATTATCTAGGGATCATATCATGTTTGATCCGTTGTTTGATTGCTGCTGCACTATGTATCATGCTGCTTCCCCCCATTTTCTGCTTTATCGAACTATTCATGAAGAACTATTAGCCAACAACCTGCATACGAGGTTCCTACGGTTTTCTGAAACTAAGGAGAGGTTTTAGCGCGTTCGCGGCTGCTTGTGGAATATATATGCGTGCGCTGTGTCCAGAGACTTAGAGAAGAGCTTTTCACATTCGTTCTTTTTTTTCTTGTGCTGGTCACTCGTTTTTGGCTTTGTAGATACATTACTTTCACTCTATCTCACTGCAATACCTGTTTGAAGCTATATACGTTTCTCTATACCTTTTCCCCAACCCGAGTCCTCAAAAGGCGTCGCAGTACCCAAGAGATAAAGGGTGGAGAAGAACCCGACATTTCATATACCGCACCCATCTGCCCGACACACCCATCTGCTCGACACACCCATCGGCCCATCAACCTGCCCTACGCCGTACCGTCCCATCCCGACTACTATGCGTTTCTACGCCCTCTTCCTCAACCTCATGCTCCCCTCAACCGCTACGCTCTCATCTCTCACGGCCGCAGCTCCCGTATCCATAAACCATGGCTCCATAGCCCTCCTCACTCGCGGCGACCAAGTCGTCACAGGCGCAGAAGTAACAGGAACAACCTGCCTCGACCCCACCGCGTAAGCCCCCCACCGACCCTTAGCCTTCCCTCGCCCTCGCCCCTGCCTCTACTAATCCCCACTGACCCCTCCCTTACCCAGCGCCCTAAATACGCACTCCACAAACGTCGCCATCCTCTCCATCTGCGGTGGCATCGCCGGCACCATCGAGTTCTGCGGCGGAAACCCCACTTCCACAACCGGCCAAAGCGGAACCTCCCTCTTCACGCTTAACCCCACTACCGCTGGCGCTACCATCAATATTTCAAAGGGGAGGTGGGAACGATGTATCAAGGCTGCACAGTTGACGTGTCCGACCGGGACGTTTAAGAGTACGTGTATTGGGGGTGCGACGGTCGGGGATGTGGCGTTTAGTTTGACGGAGGTGTGAGAGGGGAAGTGCGAAGGGAAAGAGATGGTAGCTTATATCTAGACTATGTGTGTTAGCGAAAATGGGTCGAATCGAGGCGTCCGCAGTAGACGAGCAATTATTTTGCACAAATCATCTACCTACCAAATCCCCTTTCTAGCGCTCAACGCAGCTGAGCAATCCTCGTTCATTCTTAGCCCAGTATTTACAATGATGAACTAGCTATGGTACATACACCACACCATTCCTACATCTAAATACCCCGTCCCCATCATGCAAGCGCATCTAATCTAATCTTGCCAACTCCAAACGCCACCATCCCCTCACCTTACCCCCTAGACAACGCTCTTATACCCCTTCCTCCTCTTCCTCCACTTTGGATTCACCCACACCTTTGCACGCCCAATCCACACCGCCAGCCTGGGCAGCAAGTACTTTTCACTCGCAAAACTGACCACGAACCCGGTGGCTGCGAGGACGAGGATGAAGAGCTTGAAACCCATGGACATGTACGTCAGGTCCATGAGCTTGTAGAGCCAGTGCGCGGGGTCGAAAAGCATGTAGGTGGTGGCGAGGAGGGTGACGACCATTGTGATGACGAAGGGGACTGTGTGTGGTGTTAGTAGTGGCTTAAGGCGAATATGGAGTTTGAAATGGGGAAATGGGAAAGGGTAGGAAAGGAAAGGGGAGTACGAGATGGGAAGTGAAAGCTATCCTCACCATTCTGCCCCATACGCTGCCTAAAAGGCGGTCCAACACTCAACACAATAGCCGAAAGTATATACTGATAACAAGACAGCAAAAACAGCGTCGTATTCTCTGAGTTGTGCGAATTCGATTTATTCTTATCGAGCACAGGGGGTTCGAACCAGGGCTGGCGCTGCACGTATTCGAAGCCTATCGCTTGGATGACGATGCAGATTGCAATTTGGCCGAGTAGGGGTGTCAGAACTTTGCGGGAGACTAGGCTCGCGGTTGGACGTTTGCGGGAGAGGATGGAGTAGGGGCCGGACCAGCCCACTGGAATACTCGGTCAGCGTGGTGGGTTGGTTGTTTGGGGAGGGGAGGCTTACTGAAGATAGCGATGGGGAGTATGAGAAGAAGGTCGATGAACAAGAATTGGAAATCTCCCAGGTTGGAAGCGGATGCATATAGGAAGCTGACCGAAGTAAACTGAATGGCCGAGTACAGACTCATATACTTAAAGCAGCTGAAGCTTGTCACCAGCGCTGCCCGTCCCTCTCGGATGACCTCAGGAACGCAGGAAATGTCAAACACGCGGCTAGTAAATGGTGCAGCGACTGAGGCTTCAGCTTCCGAAAGCGAAATACCCACATCCGCAGCTTTCAATGCACCGCAGTCGTTGGCTCCATCGCCGCAAAAGCCGCAACAGTAGTCGATACTTTGCAGTTTCTCGACCAGCTCATGCTTTTCGTCTGGAGACATGCGAGCGAAGACCTGCCCACAGACGAGCATCTCTTGAAGCACTTTCTCGGATGCGAAGTCGATGATCCAGCGGAATACATCTCCACTGACGGCCATAGAATAGTTTCTGAGGTTGGATACGTCGTACGGTAGGGAGGCATCGTGCTCAGCCGGAGGGGGCAGTGGTTTCAGAGTGTGCTCATCGAGCTGATATATTGGATTGTCGACGCTCTCCCACCTCAATCTAGCTAGTGCTGTTCGAGAATCTCCTGCAATATGTTAGCCATCCATAGCCACTTCCGCAGTGGATAATATTTGATGATACCTTCAACAAAATGTGGCACAAAGCAATGCGCAGTCTTGTCAATGAGATTGCACTCCCTTGCCACGCTGATGGCAGTGAGAATGTTGTCTCCCGTACACATTACCTTACGAATACCAGCTCTGTCCAACTCCTCAATAACCCCCGTTGTGCTTGGCTTAAGTTTATTCTCGAAGATAATGAAACCCATGAATTCTAGCCCAGACTCAGCCTCATCTCGCTTCATCTTCTGAACTTTTATCCAGTTGAATTTAGGAATCGCTTTCGTCGCACAGGCGATTACGCGGAAACCCCTGTGGGTGTAGTAGCCTAGGAGGTTTTCGTAGTCCGAGGGAAAGCTTTCAGGTCTGCATATATCTGGCATACATTCAGGCGCTCCTTTAACATACACATTTGCACTCGGTGACCCAAATTGCCGCACAACAACGCTGGCTCTTCGTAGCTGCGATACAAACTCGAACGATTTGAGCACACCAAGTTCGATCGCTTTCGTATTGGGATCAGTAGGGTCATCGTCGATATCGTACTCCATACCTGGCGGCGGCCTTGCCACGGAAGGCGACAGCTTGCGATCCTCCTCTTCATCACCACCACCTGACTTCTGTTCTCCTTCTTCAAAAGTCCACCCAGTAAATTGAAACATCTTCAGATCCAAAGGATCGCCAACGAGCTCGTCGTCAATCAAGCGCAGTGAGTGGCATGTAGCCATGGTGTACAATATCGACTTATTGGCGCCATAATGAATAGTCGGATCTCGCTCATACGAAGCTCCAGGAACGACACTCATCGAGTCTGTAAGTATTTCACTGAATCTGTTGGCCGGTTGTTGCACAACTCGAACACCAAGCACATCCAAACCGTCTTCGGTCAATGTGCCAGTCTTGTCGAAGCATACAGCGTCCAGTTTACCTCCAACATTGACGCGCTGAGGACTGATGCAGAAGATCTGTTTTCCTTTTAGGCGAGAAAGAGCAAAGTTCGTTCCGATAGTCAATGTGGCTGGAAGTGCAGGTGGAACAACAATTGTAATCAAATCCAGTGCTCGGACAACAATCAGATGCCAAGCAAGTCCGAGGCGAACAAAGTTGATGAATGATGCCACGAACCCAATCGCAGCAATACCTCCCATGACTGATATGTAGCGGAAGGAGTCGCGGTAGAATTTGAATCCTGAAGGCTTAGGGAATAGCATAGACCTGACCAGTGACCCTTTTGTAGTATTGAAGCCCGTCCTGGCAACCATGGCCAAAGCAGCGGCTTCATCGTTCCCCTCCTCCTGTGGCCTCCTAGCGCGAATGATCTTTGTACCAGAAAACAGAAGATGCTTGGCCACTTCAGGAATTATGGAAGAGGCACTCAAGTCCAGCAGCTCTAAAGCCTCGTCTGTGACCGGAAGCTTGGACACTGGGACCGATTCTCCTGTGAGCATGCTCTCATTGACAATGCAATCACCAGATAGTAGAAGACTGTCGCATGGAAGTTGGGTAAGATTTGGATCCGTGACTTCGTAGACATCTCCGGGGACGAGCTCGCCAGATTCGACATATCTCCAGAATCCATTCCGCAGTACTCTGATATCACACTCAAATCGCGAGACTTCCCGAAGTCGTTTCATAGTAGCTTTTGTCTCGATCAGAGTCGTGGTGATACTGACGACTGAGATGATAAATATACAAGCAGCGTAATAATAGTATTCGTCTAGAGACCAGAGGATCAAACTAGCAACCTGGAAGACATAGAACGGATGGAAGGCCTCGTCTACCAGGAGCTGTCCAATGGACATCTCTTTAATGTCAATAACGTTCCTTCCAAACACCCGCTGCCGATAATCTCTCTCTTCGCTATCCAGGCCTTCGCGGAGAGTGTTAACATTGGTCCAAGCCGGATCCTTCCAGGTATTTGCAAGAACGAACTTATCCCTCAGAGGGTGGTAGCAAAAGCGGATGTATCGGTAGTCCAGGAACCGAAGTTGCTTGATAACTGGATCGTCGTCCTCATCGTAGTCCCTAGGCGCAACCTTCTTCGATTCGCCAAACACAGAAGATAGCGAGCGACCATATTTTTGCTTCCCAACTTCTTGAACCGCAAACTCTCCCCACTGGTTCTCAATCACCATCCAGTCACAGTCCCTCAACGGAGCTGGCGTCCCTATAAGCCGTATCTTCCAGCGCGGAAGCCATCGAAAGAGTAACCATGCCATACCAACGGTGATCGTGCACAAAAAAGCATATCCGATAAACCCAGCCACGGAAGTCTTGAACCCAGCAACCACAATCGTCAAATCCTCTGTGAGAATATAGATCTTCTGACTAACCCTCCCACCCCTCCAACCACCCCCAGACCCAGCACTCGACACAGAATGTCTCCTCAACAGCGGCGCATCCACGGACCGCCTCGAATATCCCGAGCTCTTCCTTCTTGCACTCTCCGCCTGCCTCGCCGCCTCCAAATCCACCCCTTCATCCGCAATATCAAGGTCTTCAATATCCCCATACTCTTCCGCAATCGCCTCCTCCTCAATCCCATCCTCACTACTCCGATCTTCATCATAATACGTAAAACTCGTCGTCGAACCCGCTCGAGCTCGTCTGTGCGCAAAGGAGGATATACTGGTTGGAACGCTCTCGGACATAGGGCCAGCGAAAACCTGGATTGTCTTCGTCAGCTGCTGTCCAGGCGGTAGGAAGTGTGTAGGCATGAGTCCGAGTTCGAGGCCCACCTCGTCCTGCGCCATTTCTACGTCCGTTACGAAGCTGGCTCTGTGAATGCCGTTAGACAGTCACTCAGCCATACTAGATACCTTGATACATACTCGCTCATATTCGAGCCTCGGCGGTAGAGGCCACTAGTGCGACGGCGGTCTGTCGTGCCGCTGGTGCGACGGCGATCTGTGGTGCCGTTGCCCATGAAGCTGCTTCGCCGGCTTTCGCCAGCTTCAATGGATGCGTCGTCCATGACAAAGGCGGTCGGCACAGGTTGGTTCTCGTAATTCAAACCATGGCGAATTTATATCTGAGCGTGTGTGCCTATCCCAGCTGTTAATGCGAAGAGTCGGCAAGGAATAATAAAGTTGTGTTGAATATGCTTTTTGCTGGTCGTGCGTTGGAGCGGAACAAGCTTCGGCGGAACGAGACCGCTAGCTACGACATTTATCACCACCTGGGCAGTCTTATCTGGGCGCGTATAGAACGTTTCCCTATATGGAAAGGCTAAGCCTCTACAGTTGAATGGCTTGGAAGAATATAGATAACAGACTAAATTGGCATGGCTAGAGGCTTCAAAGAGGTCCTTTACAAAACGTGACTTGTATTTAGAACTTAGAGGGTATCTACTCCACTGGATGGATCAAAATCAATGTCCAGTGCATCAGTGCATCAGTGCATCAGTGCATCAGTGCATCTGAAGAGAGAATGGCAGCCAAAACATGCCGCCCGCATTTTCTTCGTAAAATCATCTCCGTCGTCTAGCGCAGAATGCCAACTCATATGTACCAACTCCTTTATCAAGATGTGATGCAAGTCCTCCCCCTAATATTAGATCCTATGGTCCCCTACGTTACTTCCTCCTCCTCTTCGGACTCCTCACAGCTTCGTCTCCACCACTCTCCTCGACAGTGTTGGCAGGGCTGGTCGCCGCGCTGCTCACGCTTTCGATCCTACCACCGCTGTTAGCTCCATTGCTACCCTGTTGAACAATTCTATTCGAATAATCATTCCCACCAAGGCCATCAGAACTCTCGAATAGCCCACCATTGGACGGATCCCCCGCGTCAGGGAGATGGAAGTGGAAGTCCGGCAGAGATGCATCTTCTGATACGGTTGCATTCGGTTGCCCAGAAGGGTAGAAGTCGTCCGCATGAATAAAATTATCAATATCTAGATCAAAAGCCCCGGGATCCCCAATGTTGTTGAAATACGAGCCACCATTTACATCATCGGAAAGGCCAGGGATGCTACCCGAAGGGCTGAGAGGCTGCAGCCGCTCTTGAAGATGCTGAATGTTTACATTTTGCTCCTCCGACATTTTCTGAAGCAAGTCGAGCTGGGCTTGTGTTGCAGTAAACTGGTCCAGCGATGGCATTGTTGGTGGCTGAGGGCTGACCAATGCATTATTGCCATCAGAAACGGCACCATTCGGAGAGGATGCATTTGTGCTGTTTGCGATAAGTGAAAGCATGTCGTTGCGCTGCTGTTGGGTCAGGGGAATGTTACCGTCGGCTGCCTGGTAGTGAGCGAGAGCAGCCGGAAAATCAAACTGAGGCCCTTGGGTAGCGTTTTGACTACTGTTGGCATTCACATTGTGGATTGCCGACATTATTTCATCGTTCTCTGGAATCTGGCTCATATTGCTCGGAGACTCCGTGTCAATTTTTATGGGTGGAGCTGTCGCATTTCCATCAATTCTCTGACTGTTGCTAATGTTGCCGGGCATCTGCGCTGAATTCTTCCCTGTTTGCACAGGAGATTTGAATACTGACGGCCAAGCCTGCTGTTTTGCAGCTGGACTGGCAGTCGATCGAGCTGATGAACTGACCGTCGTTGCCCTTCCTGTTGGTGTGGGCTGATCTTTCGGTGCAGGAGCAGGAAGTAATGCAAGCGGCCGTCTTCCAGATCGATGTAATTGAGGCGATTTGCTCATGTTGTCCTCTGGATATTCACCAACATCAACGACATTGCCATGGGTCTGCGTGTTCTGCGGAATAGCATGTGCAAACATGTCAGCGATATTTTGTCCGCTGTTCCCTTCCAGGCTGCGATTGTAAAATGTTGCAAGAAAGGTTAGGATCGCATTTATGGAATTCTCGTGTCGATCATGTAGTGTCTGAAATGCGGTGGCCTGTTGGTAGAGCTGATCGTTCTGTTGCCGTATTCTGTTGAGAACCCCCGAGATAATTTTTTGCTGCTGTTGAAGTGCCCGAACTTCATTCCTCAGGCTGTTGTATTCTGTTCTGGGTATCATGGCCATCTCATGATTCCCCCCACCACCTCCATCATCCACTGCATGAAAGCCTGAGCCTCCAGTGTTTTCCATGCCATACCTTCTACCATCATCATCACTGTCGCCTTGCTTTATGTTGTCGTCATCCCTCTTCCGCTTCGGGTTTGCAGTCGAGTTCTTCGGTTTCGTGATGAGCCATAGCAGTTCAGGTCGGCCTCGCCTGAAATATTTATTGAAGTATTCGCTCGGAGCCTTTGCTTTCGTCTCGCTGGCTTTCATGGAATTGTCCGAGAGGCCAACTTTCTTATGAAAGCCGTACATATTTAGTTGCCGCACGAATGAGGCGTAATTATTATGCTTAAAGAGTTCTGGAATTAAAGTTCTCGCAAATTCGTCTTCATCAAGAACAATGAATGAATTGCCATCGTCTGACCATCGAATGAGATTGGTGTTCTTCTTTTCGTCAAGGAAACTGGTGTTGCAGATTAGCAAGACATAATCAAATATGAATGCGGAGACCAATTACCTGCTCAGTTTTTGGACAAATGGAGGGATCTGCTTGCGCTTTGCCTGCGCATCCTTTCTGGCCAGTAATGCTTTAGCTTCCAGGTCCTCGTCGTCATCTGTATTTTCCCAACCAGGTTGTTGCCCTCCAGCATCGCCGTTGAAAGCCTCCCATGGAGACCGCCCCCGTGTTGCCAACTGCTGGTTTGTATTCCGCTTCACAAGTTGACCTGAATATGTGGTGGGGTCTGGGGTAATTTGATTTCCGGTGGCCTGAGGCAAGCCATTCGTAGAGGTAGTGTAGACGTTGCCATCGTACAGAGAGTGGTCTGGATATGATGAACTGATACCGTTCATGACTGTAGGATCATCCCAGTTCAGGTATTGGTCTGTCGATATGTTGGCTGTTTCTTGCGTTGGAGTATATATCGTGGGTTGCAGGTTTGACTGTGGCAGGGCCTGAGGAGTCGCGCCCGGTGCGCGCCTCTTGCGAGATGACATTTAGTTTTATGCGATATGTATTGGTATGGACAGATGATAAATGCGATCCGCAGGGCTCCAAATAATGAGCCTCGAGTCAAGCCAGGTGTCCACCAAATTATATCCGACTATCGCCGGGCTACTCGCTGAGAGTGATGAATGATCGTGCGGTGTGCCACGGCGAGTTCAGTGACACGTTCGATGGATTTTTGGAAGTGTCCGGCGTGAGAGGGAAGGTGATGGGCATATATAAATATCAGGCTGGTTCTGGTTGTTGTCGCAGCAGAATAGTACGGGAGGTCGCAGGAGATCGCAGGCGCTTCTACAATATTGTCATGCACAAAGAATAATGTACAAAAGAAGGAGAAATCAGATTGCTGCCGTCGAAAGTGGCCGGGAAGCCGCAGCAGGAGACAAGGCGTTTTTATGGTGAGGGTTGGACTTTTTGGCGGGTTTCGTTCCGGCAAGTGAAGGTCGTCGTTGTCGCTGTCGTTGTCGTTGTCGGGTTTTGTTGGCAAGATTGACAAGATTGACTCTTCCGCAGGCATTAATCGAAACAAGCTAGATAATGAAAGAAGTTAAAGTTTGGATTGGGTGGAGGATTTGATGTGGCAAGCAAGGCCTCCTTCACAAAACAGCCCACTGAGCTTCCCTGTGACGATTTCTTTTGGTCACTGCTCCGGCTGTTTCTCCGTCTCCGGCCCGCAACACAATGCAGTTATGACGGTGGTACACCGTTGATTTCTTTCTAATAATAACTATTAATTCCTCAGATGAAACACCATCCCATCGTCGTCATTAGCTCACAAATTCTGCAACTCACGTGACTCATTAGGCTCCATGTACTAGAATATAGGGAAAATAGCGGACGGGACGAAACCCTCGAAAGATGGCTAGAATTGGGAAAGCAACGATCTAAATCAGCCGGATATCGTAGAACAAATCCCAGAGCAAATCATTCAAAAAACGCATCCCAAAACAATCATCCAGACCTTATTTAGCTAAAAAGAGAAGACCACCTTTAAACACTTCCTAATCCTCCGTCAAACCGGCATCCCAATCCTCCTTCTAACCCTCCTCTTCCTCCAAATCCCCGACCACCACGATCGATTATTAGAATTACACTGCCAGAGCAAGCTTGTTACAGCTCCGCGATCCGACTTCCGGACTGAACTGTTGTCTCTTGGCCAGCGAAACGATCCGCGACTCTAGGGGAATCTCTGCGGTCAGGCATTATCTGCTGTACAACGTCGCTAATTTTTATGGTTTTTGTTCATCGACGCGTAAAATGAGCTGGCTTGCTGATCTCCTTCCCAAACTTCGACTCTAATTCTGATTACGTGAAGAACTTCGTTTCTTTCAAAGAGAGGAAGGGACCTGGCAGTGCAAATGACAGGCACATCAATATGGTGGTTATCCAGTAGATCGCCGTGCCGCATGGTTAGGTTGCCCTGGTTGCCGTATGAGTATTCGGTATCGCTAATAAAGTCATCGTCGCTGTAGTCGTCTTGTTTCATGCATCCCCATGCCGGTGAACAGCGTGTCCTAACCATCGCATTCCTATGATACATTTGACGTAGGCCGTTTATCTTTAACTCAATTCTGTGAAAGGAGGTTTTGATAGATGTATGAGATACCGACGCTCGATTCCTGGTGTATAAGATCGTCTGCGTCTTTTTCCTTGGTGGACGGAGTCGAATAGGGCACCGAAGAGGAGAAATCGGCCTCGTTAAATGTCCTCCCTCGCCTATACGAGCAATAAACGTGACGATTATTACGGAAGGATAATCGCAGTCTTGACACGGGATTTAAGCAAACTACGCTGTCACTTACAACACAAGAGTTTGAAATCCATAAGCTAATGGAATATTAGAGAACCAAATGGAAAAAGCAAACCTGAGACGGATCGGCTGGACGAAAGCAATCCGTAGCACATGATTTGCAGATAGAAAAGCCGACATAGCAAGGCCTCGAAAGCAAAGTCTTCAAAGCATAGCAGATGAGGTTCACAGACGGAATGATGTATTATGGACATACTGAAGGGAACAGCGGAACGGAAGGGATCAGGCATGGTTCGAGATGCCGCCTCATATGGACCAAACTTCGACGAGCGAGGGCCTGGTCGCCATTGCAGAACATGGGAATCAACTCTATTTGATAGGTAATTGATGTTGCTATAAGGTCAGCGGAGTTTGTTGTGTGCATAGGTGTACGGAGCTTGGAGAGGATGGAGAAGTGCGGGCGACGAAGTGTGCTCTGGTGGTTCCCCGCAGGCCACTCGAGCCGAAACCAGGATTGGGATGGTGTCTGACCAATAACTCAGCCTGTTATCAAGCTCCTACACACAACGTAGCTTTGTCCATTTAATTGAGAACTCTGGAACCCTTTGGGTCTCTAAGTCAGCATGGCGAGGTTGGGAGTGCTGTGTATGCCACTGGAGGGAAGCATGATGGGATATATTGAAGATTTTGTTACTTATTAATGTACTGTGATTGAAATTTCAGTTATAACACGTTTCCTAGCAATGCAACGAGAGCAAACAGTTCAATGAGCCTTCGTCCAGTTCTCGTCCCTCAACTTAACATACTCCTGCCGATACTGATTATTTTCTGTCTCCTCACTCCTGTTCAGAGGAGTCCACCTCGGATCCTCTTTGAACAATCGCATAGCTTTCGTATACTAATGCAACCATTAGCAGTATCCAGGAGTACGTGGAATTGTAGGTCACCCACATTCTTCGTATCTGTTGTGAACCGATGATATATGCCCGCAGGCATAATCATCAAATCATGTTTCTCCAACTGAATCCTAACCCAGTCATCGCCCTCACTCCTGACATCAAAGAATCCTCCGCCATCCAAAATGTACCTGATCTCTTCATCCTCGTGCAGATGCTCGTGAAAGAAGCTCTTCACCTTCTCTTCATACACATCCCCCATTGTTTGCGGAGAGATGGTGATCTCATCCCTGTTCTTGTACTCGCGTTCGGAGGCTATAGCGTTTACATCGGACACATTGGGATAATTGAAGTGCAGTATGCCGAGCTTGGAGAGATATTCGGGAGAAACTTCACGACCGGAATCATGCGGCTCACGCTGGTCGCCCTGGGTTGTTGTTAACGGTAGTGGAGAAGGCAAATGCAGGGAGGGCGAACCGGAAGATTGTCAAACCAGTAGGCTTTCATTAGCGCGAATTACAATTTGAGTCTTCCTGGTGGAGAAGTAGGTTGCAAAGGAAGTGATGCACGAGTCAAAGTTGAGGGTGAGTATAAATCTACTCTTGGCGTGTCAGTAACATGTTAGCAAATGATGCCATTTCACGAGAACGTCAGCAACTTTTTCGGACGTTGCCCCGCAATGCGTTTTCAAGGACCCAGTGCCGGCTCGAGGTCCGTGAGCAGACGTGACGGCTCCTACTTCAACACCAGCGTTCCTACACGTTGTGCAGCCAGTTGTTACAGAGATATCTGTGTGAGGTGTTCTATCCACAGAGCTAATATGTCGAGCTATACCTCGAGAATGAATTGGTTTGCCTCCGCATGAACCCGCACACAAGAACAGCCAGGCCGCCTACCCTGTTTTATTAACCCTCAATTCGTCAATTCGCTCCCTTATGGACAATTCCCTTATCTCGAACATCTCCATGACGCCAAATGCCATCTTATAATCTCCATCTCCACCGTTCTTCATCGACCATATGGATCATGATTACTGGCAGATTTGAGCACCAAGCTGCTGCAACCGAGTCATGTGCAGGCGGCGTGCGTCTGCACACTCGTTACTATTCTTGTCAAAATTCTCGGACGGCGGTCTTTTTCATGCACTGACGAGGCGACAAGTTCTTTTGAAAGAAGTCAAGAGTCACAATACCTGTATCTCTGCGGCAGAGCTTTCCACTCCGAGAGAGAGATAAGCCGCTCACTCACAGGCACGTGGATTCAAAATGCCACATGAACAGGGACAACCGAATAGTAGTCACGGTGTCTGTTGAAATCTGTGACTTGTCACGAATGATTATCACGCATCGTCGTTGAGGTGCATCTCAATTTCATGACACGCTCAGCTGGTCCAGCCCAGCCAGCAGCTCACTCCGAAAGGGAAGACCGTAAAGAGGCGCCTCAGCCAGCCCAACGACCAAGATGGAGTCAACAAGCCAATCCTGTCCGCTCGATTGACTGTTAGGGCACAACTGTGGCGCAGCATGTCCGGATAGGCCGTCCGGAGGTTTCTCCAGCTTCCTTTAGTACATACCTTAACACTAAATCAGTTACTCTGCCTGGCACACCATACAGCCACCCTTTCATCGCAGCCCAATTTGCATTCGGTATCACAGATACTCACCCTGACGCCTCTAGACGTGCATTAACGAAACCCAATGAACGCAAAATACATAATGTCAGCTGCTTAGCTCCGGCGCCATCTGGTGCCACCTCCGCTGCTATGGTACAGCTCACACTTATTTTTGCCTGCGTTGATATCGGGCTTGTCCGGAGAGGCGAAGCTGTTGGAGTGTGTTGTGTGTTTACCATGGTTCATACGCATCGTGGTGAAGAAGCTGGGGAAAATAATGTGGACGTCGAGCGCTTGGCTCGACGTGCAGCCAGCCTCTTTCGAACGCGCCGTACCGTCGTTGTGCAATCATGGCCCTTTTCATGTATTACTTGCTCGCTGAAGAGAGCATACGCCAAGTATAAGTAGAGAGAACATTTCCTGTTGTTAACTCACCATCATCATCAAACTCTTCTATCAAGCATTCATAACTCAATATCCACACAGTTGCTTCATATATATTCTCTTTCCATTGGCAAACAAGAAAACACTCTTCTATCGACCAACACCCGCTCTTCCCACCTCAACACCACCACAACAATAATCATGCCTTCCGTCAACCGCTCCCCTTCCACCACCTCCGCTTCCGAGCCCACTAGCACGCAGCAGAAGGGGCACCACACCAGCATCAGCGGTGCGAGTAATGATACTTCCGGTACCGTCGCAGGGAATGCTGTCCCGGTCCCTGCGCTCGCTGTACCGAATAGGGGTAGCGGGCTTGATATCTTCCGTCGCCGCATCTCGAGTGCGGTTTCGAGGAAGTCTTCCGATGATAGCAGTACTGGCTCTGACGGCGACGCGCAATCTATGCAGTCAAAAAAGTCGTTTGTGAGACGCGTGGCGGATGCCGAGGTGTTTGTTGAGGGCAGGCATTTGCGCGGGTATGCTGGGTTGAATAGCACTGGGAGTGCGACAGATAGCGATGCGGTGTCGGTATGGTCGGAGAAGACTTCGACTTCGAGAGGGTATCCTGGGTTGAATGCGGCGAGGAAGTCGGTGGATATTGAGAGTGGGTCTGAGTGCGATGCGAGGGTTGTGAGGGAGGTGTTCGTTGAGAGGAAGGGTGTGAGAGGGTATCCTGGGCTGAGCAGAACGTTTAGGGCCGATTAGAGCTTGACTCGTGGTTTGCTTTGGTATCTGTTGAGCAGGTATTGTGCTTGAGTGAGCGGTGAATTTTAGGCGCTGATGGGTATACCTGAACTGTGTAATATGTTATAGATACGTTTGGTCTCAGTTTATTAGCATTATGATATCCTCATTTCCACACGCTACTGTCTATCTTGTCGATTTCGGTCTTTTTGTGTTCATCCCTGGCTCGGTCAGTGGTGCAAATCGGTTGTACTTTGACGCCCACTGGATTGGATTGTTTCTGTGGCGAGGTGATAGCTTGTGCGATATCGCGACCGTATTCGGAATGTAGACGAGACGATTGCGTCTGCAGAGCTGGAATGGGCTTCCTAGTTAGCGTGATTGCGCGACATCCAGTTATAGGATAGAAACGCCAGCATCACATGCACAATCCCAGCTTTGAGTCCCGAACCCTCAATCCCACTAATCATCATCATTCTCACATTCGCGCACACAGAACGTCAATCCCTCCTCTCCAATCCTTCAACCACTTCAATCCCAATCATCCCCCTCGTCCTCCTCATCAGCCCTCTTCTTTCCCCTTTCCTTAAACCCCAGCTGCTTCTCCACCTTCGGCCTCACCAGCGCGCCCGCAATTATCAACCTCGCCTCCAGATCCCTCGTGGTGAAGTTATCCGGACTGCGGCCGAGCCCTTCGAAGCCGATGATGCGGTCGACAGCGACGCCGTTTACGAAGGCGAGGACACAGGGCAGGACTTGGATTTTTAGTTTGGTGACGAGGAAGGGGCAGTTTGTGACGTTTATCCTGAGGAGGCGGGTTTCATAGTGTTTGGGGGCGAGTGACTGGTGGGGTATTAGCTAGAGAGTTGAGGAAGGGCGTGTCGGGAAGGGACTTCTAATGGAAAAGTAATTCCAGCCAGAATTCGCGCAATTGCATCCTCTACGGTGTAAGCCAAAATTATTGTAGCTCAACCACTTACCTCCAAATGCCCATCCATAATCCTACACCGATTAAAATCCGGCTTGAAGAAATGCACCACGCACAACTTCGTACTCGTCGTAATATCCATCAGCGCCTTCTCGTCCTTAATCTCGGCATACGTCCCATGCTCGCTCGCGCGCATCTGCTTCGCTTTATTATATTCGGCGTGCAGTTGTTGCAGCCGCTGCTCGCGGAAGGCGTCGAGTGTCGAGTCGTCTTCTAGCGCCGAGATGAGGGCGTCTTCGTCGGAGTCGTTGCCTGCATCGCAGTCGATGATGGAGGCGACTTTAGGGTCTAGGGAGGCCATGGGGGTTTGAGGGACTGGGTATCAATTGTTGTTTACAGAATTGGCTTTGGTGTTCTCATAGGGATCAGCGTGGATGTCTGGAGAGGCGCGCTAGAGGTGGTGGCGAGGGAGTTAAAAGGTTTAACGGTTGAGGTTAAGGTTCGCGGAGGGTTCAAGGGGTAGCTCCCATGCTATTTTGCTCTCAGAAATATTAAAACGAATAAGAGAACAGAATGACATGAAGAGATTGATCAGAAGACCAATTAGAAGAGCAAGGCCTCAAACGGAATTACGCAAAGGCAAATAGAGGGCTGAGGGAGGAGTGGCTTACGTGGCTTACGTGGCTAAGAATATCTGAATGATGGACTAAACCAGAAATAATTGCCAAGCCCATTTCAAGATAGGTGTGAATATCGCTAGCATGGAAACAGAACCACAACTCTATTCAACATCTTCACCACAATTCTCCATTCAGAACTGTCACTCAATCAAATTTCTTCTTTTGTGATCCTGTTGTAACCTTACTGCTTTATATTGCATCCGCTTTAGACTGGTGCTTGTTACTCAACACGCCCGCTACGCACGCGCGAGTAGAGCACCCCCTTACTTGACAACTCTTTCATTCCTCCATCCCGACAACATGGCAGACGATAAAAAGAGAGACGACTTCACCGTCGACATGGACGATCGCAAAATAGAGTCCAGCTTCGACCGCGTCTCATCACCTATGAAGCCCTCCACGCCGCACCATTCGCATCCCCACCACCACTATTCTGTCAAGGAGAACCCGGTGCTGCCTGTGCTGTCATACTGCGCGTCGTCGATTCTCATGACAGTGACGAACAAGTTCGTCTTGTCGGGTGTAGACTTCAACCTCAATTTCTTTCTACTATGCGTTCAGGTTAGCTTACGCGGCACCCCCGAGAGTATTCGTTACGAAATGCTAATGGAAATAAATACAGTCGGTAGTTTGCGTAATTGCTATCCAGAGCTGTAAGACAGCTAAGCTCATTAATTATCGGGACTTCAACACCGACGAAGCAAAGAAGTGTACGTTTCTGCCCCTTAGTCACCACATCCACGCGCAGGAGAGACTAATCTGAGCATAGGGTTCCCAATTTCCCTCCTCCTTATTGGCATGATCTACACGAGCACAAAAGCGTTGAAGTTCCTTTCGATTCCAGTCTATACGATTTTTAAGAACCTTACAATCATACTCATTGCATACGGTGAGGTCCTATGGTTTGGAGGATCCGTCACACCTATGGCCCTCTTCTCCTTCGGCCTGATGGTCCTCAGCTCCATCATCGCCGCATGGGCGGATATTCAGCACGCCTTGGCGAGCTTCGGCGAAGCGACCACCGAGGCCTCAAGCGCCATCTCCACTTTGAACGCCGGATACCTCTGGATGATGTTCAACTGCTTCTGCACTGCCACATACGTCCTCGGCATGCGCAAGCGGATAAAATTGACAAACTTCAAAGACTTCGACAGTACGTCCAATTCCTCCTCCCCCTCAAAACCAACCAAGTAACCCAACCTTTCTAACCGCAAAACCCGCAGCAATGTACTACAACAACCTCCTTACAATCCCCATCCTCCTCATCGCCTCCCTCTTCGTCGAAAACTGGTCCGCCGAAAACATCGCCAAGAATTTCCCCGCCGAAAAGCGAAACTCTCTCATCATCGCCATGATCTTCTCGGGCCTCTCCTCCGTCTTCATCTCCTACACTTCCGCGTGGTGCGTCCGCGTCACCTCCTCCACAACCTACAGCATGGTCGGCGCCCTCAACAAACTCCCCATCGCCCTCAGCGGCCTCGTATTCTTTGACGCGCCGGTTACGTTTGGGAGTGTGTCAGCGATCTTTGTGGGGTTTGTGAGCGGGCTGGTCTATGCGATGGCGAAGGTGCGGCAAAGCAAGGGGAAGAAGGATACGTTGCCTATGACGAATCCGACGCCGATGAGTGCCAGTAGTCAGAGTATGAGGGATAGTTTTAAATCATGAGTATTTTGGGTGATGGGTCTGCTGTTTCTGGGTTCTAGACATTGGGGGCGTGAACGCCTGCGCGTGGTTCTAGACTACACATACGTACACGAACGCGGATGCTCTCTGGAGAGTTTTGACCTCGATGTCCGCTGAAAAGGACAAAAAGGCCAAAGTCATCGCCTTTTCTTTCCTCGGGGCACTACTTGCCTCTGAAGGCATTGCCTATTTTTCTCCTTGTATTTGTTACGCACAACATGGTGTTTTTATTCCTTCCGTTTTAGAAACGGGTTTTGGGGCTGGGGGTTCTTCTATCTGCTTCATTCTTGCGATTCTTTTCCCCTGCTTTATTTGGCCGCACTTCCCGAGTTGAAGCGTGGGAAGGCGAGGCTGTGTATTAGGGTAGCATTGGCAAATTTAGAAATTACTTAATTTAAGTCGGATTGGAAGATCTGACACTTAGTCAAACTTTTGGTGTGTGAGGCTTTTATATGCGTGTTTTTTTATTTAGTATTGAGAGATGTGGCGTTGGGAGAGTCGGCGGATGGGTAGGTTGTATTTTGGTAAGTTGCTTATCCGACCACTTTTACAGACACTGATGATTATCTAGACTCGAGGAATATCATGTCCCATGGCGTGTCTCACGTGCAAGATGCATGAATTGCTGTATTGAATTGTATTTATCCACGGAGGCTCAACCGGATGCTGACCAAGCTCAAACGCGATATTCTCTGCAAGTGCAAAAACAGAAACGCTACACCAAAGCTCAACCGCTGATATCAGGTGCATGAAATAGGAACGCTAGAGAAATGTGAGCAAAGTGAACAAGTTCAGAAAGCAGAAACAAAACACCAATTTCCCGAGAAGGTTCTTCAGGACCGGCCATTCTTAGAGGCATGTCTGTCCTCCCCGACCTCACCCTCCGAGAAGTCAACCTCGTCTTCCTCATACGAGCGGTGACGCTTGTTACCGGCCACGGGTGGTGATTACTGTGTCGTGGTGGCGGCGTTGGTGGTAGTCGTCATTGTGGTCGCTTCGATTACAGACTCCTCCTAAAGCTTCCAGGGTCTTGCTTCCTCAAAGTCATCCTCAGAGTCGTCGGCGAACCAGGTTTTAAGGGTCGTTGGGCGGGAGGGCTAGGCCGAGTCAGCTGGGGGACAGGCTCAGGGATCAGCCTGAAGAGAGGACTCTGGTGGAGCGGGCGATGTTGAAGATGCAAAATCTTGAAGTATCGGGGTCGAAGATGCAAGGTTCGTGAAAGTGGTGTCATGGCCATCATCCCCGTCATTAGCTTGATCTTCCAGAGCCTCTGCGTCGGAGACGGCGGCATCGATGGCACCTTCGGATTCAGCGCTCTCCGCATTTTCAACTGATGCGATGGGCTGGGCAGAAGATTCGGGCTCGGTCCTAGCCTTCTTTAACCCTGGGGGGCCAGGGCTTCGGTTCCAGCTTCATCTTCGAGGGAGCGCTTGCGCTTGTTGGCGGTCGGATTGGGTTTGTTATGGGTGGAAGCATCCTCAGTCAACTTCTCAATTTCTTCAATAGGCTCGGAAGTCTCTGGCAGCAACGCTGGCCCCTCCACCTCTTCCTCGCCCTCGAACAGGCAGTCGAAAGATTGCATCGGCGGGGTCGCTAGGTTGACATAAAGATCGTCATCGTCGTCATCGATCGAAGATCCTTTTTTCGCCGGAGAATTTCTCGATCTGTCTCGCCGAGAGGTCTTACGGGCAGAGGTTCCGATGGCAGAGGACGGGAGGTTTTTTTTTTTTTAATGGACGACACTTGTCGACGGGCTCGGTGGCTGCGGCTTCGGATGGCGATGCGACTGAGATCTCTTCCACTTTGCGCTTGAGTCCCGCCATGATGTCGGATGCCCTTTCATCCATCGCTTTCTTCCTCCTCGTAGCAGCCCTCCGCCTCCTTCTCCACCTCAGCGTCGGCCCTCAGCTCCTTCTCCCACGCTGCCGCCGCAACCCAGCGCTAGTTCTCAAGCCTGATTCGCGCCTGTATCCCCTTCAGCAGACGCAGAATCTCATTGCAGACAAGCTTCTTGCTAGCCCGCTGGCGAAATCGCCCGAACTCGCCAACAATTTTCCGGGCTAGATCATCGGCCAGGTCCTCGGCGTAGTCGGTACCACAGCCGTCTGCGTAGCGTCGGTTGTGGATTCGCACATCCCAGGCACACCGGGAGTTGGTCGTGTCCGTGGTGCCGCAGTTTAACACCAACCATTTCTGGGAGAAGGATAGATGTGTGTGACGTATCCTTGATTTGACCGCTGTGTTCTAGTGCCATCTCCTGTGAGCTTGTGCACGTAGTGGAGCTATGGTGACGACACTAGTAGTTACTGGGAACTGGAGAGGCTCGTATGGTATTATTCAGTGCAGAAATAACGATACGATTCCAGCGTTACTGTTAGATGGGCTGGATGCTTATGGTCTGCGATAAAGAGCTAGTACTGGCATGGCGTTAGATAGCCAAGGCCCAAAAAGGAGTTGTGTCACAGAACGAAGGAGCTGTCCTGCGGAGCATTGGTGGATTCCTACTTTGTCTTCACATCACGTGCCCCTGGTATATAGCTTTGTCGCTGGCCGGCCTGCAACGATCAAGACATCTGCCTTTCTTCCTACCTACTAGACAATTCAACATGTCTGAACACTTGCATACTGCACCTCCAGGGCTTTCTCCCTGTTCCTCAGTGCCAACAAAACCAAAATTCAAATTTCTTTCCACGAAAGGTTAAGGCAGGAATATATGTGCGATAAGTTGCGACATTGATTGGTTGATTGATTGATTGGTTGGTTGGTTGGTTGGTTGGTTGGTTGATTAATTGATTGGTTGATTGGTTGATTGGTTGATTGGTTGATTGGTTGATTGGTTGATTGGTTGATTGGTTGATTGGTTGATTGGTTGATTGGTTGATTG
>KV745140.1:0-38731 GCA_001692735.1 Lepidopterella palustris CBS 459.81 | reverse complement strand
TTTTATTAAGTATATAAATAACTCGATTTTAAGCTACTACTTTTAATAGCGTGTACTTAGCTTTTAAAGCGTAATTATTTTAAATCCCTTAATATTAAAAAAATAAAAAAGCTTACTATTATAATACTTAGTAAAGAGTTAATAATTTAGCTAAGTAGATAATACTTTAGATTAGTTGTTATAGGTGTAAATAGAAGTGTAGGGTAGATATTAATTTAAGAATAATCTCTAAGGTATCTAGCTTCCCCCTAAGAGGGATTTTATCCGGCGTCACGCCCTCGTGACGCCAAGTAAACACGTGACCATCGATACACGTGGCTTCTCCTTATATTAGTACTAAGTAACTTTTATTTAAACGTATAAACTCTACTAAAAAAAAAGTAATAAACTTACTCTTTTTAAAAATTAGGTTTTATACTATAATTTAATATTCTTTATATATTTTATATAAATATAATTTTTAGGGGCCCTAGTAGTTCTTATAAAGATAAACGCTAAAATAAGCGTTTTAGTTAGTTTTAAAAATATTATACTATAAAAAAGAATTAAAGAGACTAAAATAGTAATAATATATAAAGCTAAAAAAAAGTACTAATAAGGTAATAGTATATTATAAATATATTTTAATATAGAATTCTTAGTAATAATAAGTACTAAACTAATTACTAAAAAAAGCACCTAAATACTTTTAAAACTTTACTTTAGCTAAAGTATACTTTTTATTTAAAGAAACTAAACTACTATAATAAAAAGTCTTTAAAAAAGTTTAAAAAAATCTTTTACTATATAATAATAGTATTTTACCTAACTTTTAAAGTTTTTAAAAGAAAAACTAAATAAGATATAATTATAGTATTTTAAAATAGAATTGTTAAAATTATTCTTTTAAATAAAATTTAAGGTAATTATATTAAACCTTATTAAAGAACTAGTAAATTACTAGCTAAACGCTATATAGTAATACCTTAAACGCTAAATAGGGTTTAAAATTAAGTAGTTTATATATTTAAGGTATTTCTTAGTAACTTAAAGAATTAACTTCTAGAAGTATACTAGAATAAGGTAAAATAAATATACCTTTTTATATACGTTTTATTCTTTATTTAGATTTCCTTCCTAGTTATATTCTCTAGAACCTTACGACCTAGACCGGCAATAATCATTATAGAAAATAACGTTAATAATATTTTCTTCCGTTATAAGTATATAGTCGACGACCTATATACGTACAGAGTTAATAAACTACTTTCTAGTAACCTTATAGTAAATTTGGCTAGGTTGCAAGAGGCTAATTGTGAGATTGGCTGGGACGAGGGACTAGATATTAATACGCTGGATGAGTGTGCGGCGACGCATGTTGTTGCTGCGTTTGATACGCGAATTGAGGGATATAATGGGGCGTATTTGGAGGATGGCCATGTCTCGGAGGAAGGGTTGCAAGGTACGGCAAAAGGGGAGGGGGATGCAGAAAGGCTGTGGACGTTGAGTGAGGAGATTGTTGGTTCAGAAATTTGGGTACTAAGAGTGTCGAACTCGCAGTTACTGGAACTTCTGTCTCCTTTGCTTCCTGCTCTTACTGTAGGCAACCTCACTGTTGACTGATGGAGGCTGCGCTACAGCAGGCAACGCTGCGGGCAGCGACGGAACTGGCGAGCAACTCTCGTGTATATAAGGTACCTGAACATCTTAGATAGCAAGACAAGGGAAGACAATTTCGAACTTCCGAACCAAACTGCTCGGGCAGTTCGACAAAGAGGGAAGGTCATCCATTTCGCTCAAGAGGAAAAAATTTGAACAAGCTCTATCGTGCCAAGTGAAGTTGAATTTGAGGGCCCTGGAGGCCAAGTCAATAGTGTACCATGGACATTCGCATTCATGTTTGTCCACTATATTGGCTACCCGGGTACAAAAATATTAGGTCCATTGACCTGCGCTTTATGCTAAACTCATTCAAATGACCCAGCTCTTCCACCGCCGCCCGGCGCCCCTATTTTTTGCAAGACGTATGCCTATTCAAGGCTACACTCCTTCATTGAGCTTGGTGCCAGCTTGCCAGAGAAGATAGAGGCAACTGCAATTGCCGATCCACCAAGTGATGCCCCTAATCTGACTCCAGAGCGGGTCTTCGATGAGAATGTACACAAAGCCGTACGCAACCCGAGCAAGCGTGTACGTCAACCCCGCCCGATTGATAAGACTCCGGTCAACACCAGCAAGACTGGCGAAACCGATTGCTCCAGCAAAGAATGCGTAATTCTCCACGGCATTGGCATGCGCGGACTCGTTGCGGCGCAGCATATCCAGCTGTTTTTGCGTGATTTTACCGGATTGCACCGCATCATTGCCGTACTTGTCCAGATCATATCTAGGGGATTCGTTGTGATCGATGCCGTACCATTGCTTTAGCGTGCGGGAAGAGAGAACGCCGTATGCCCAAATAAAATGGAAGGAGAGGAAAGCGGGTGCGTAATTGGGGATTGCTGTTGCTGAGGAAGCGGGACGGAGGCCCAGTGCGATGCCAAGAGGTGGTGCCATGACGATTAGAGAGACGGGTGGCGCTTGGAAAGTGTATTAGCAAAGGTGGCCGCAAGCCACCTTTGTAGGAACTCGGCTGCAAAGCTGATTAATCTATATACCGGAAATCTCCGAGTACTACCACATTTGGGCGGTTAAACGAGCACGTGATGAGGCACCCATGGGGACCTGACCTACAATACGTGAGATCTACCGAGCCAATACAATTTCAACTATTCAATATCGACAACACGTTACACAGACACAGAAGGTGCCTTGCGCAATTATCCGGTGAAGGTAAGCTCGGCCCCCTAGTTTCTGGCCACCCTAATTCCTGGCCACCCTTCAAATCTACACTCTGTACATACACTGCTAGTTTTCAACACAACCACTTTGTCAATATGTCTAATCACGAAGATTCGATTCAACTTGCTATTGCAGATCCTATATCTGGTGTTTTTACGTCACAGCAGAAGGCTGCTGCCAAGTATAAAATACCGCGTTCAACACTCGCGTCGCAACTTGCTGGTAGCAGTACTGCACGTGTCGGCTATTAACAACAGCAGCCATTAACTCCACCATAAGAGGAGTTTATTGTTAATTGGATTCTAGAAAAAGGTCGCACGCAGCTATCCTCCCACGCATGCCCGATCACAAGAAATGGCCTCCCGATTACTACGACCAAACGGTGATACTAAAGCCCTCGGCCAAAAATAAGTACCAAAGTTTTATACAAAGGAATCCACACGTTATATCTATTATAGGCCGCCGTATCGAAGCCTCCCGAATTCAAAACACTACTCCGGCCCAAATTCAAGCATTTTTCGACCGCCTCTAAAGCGTACAACGGAAGCGTAATGTACAGCTAGAGAATACGTGGAATATAGAGAAGATTAGGACTACATTAGGTATTTGTACGAATACCATTGTACTTGCCGAGTCGTCTAAGAAGCGTTAATAATTATAATGGCAATATACTGGGTCATTCGTGATGCACTTCACAGACTTGGTAGTAACGTCTATATACAAGTATAATACACGGAAGTGCGCAGCCCTGCACAAGTGCTCCATACCGACAAGTCTTGGATATACTACTTACGTGCTGGGCAAAAGTCCTTGCACAAGTCTCTGCATATTTGCCGATATCAGCTTCGCAAGCTGTGCAACAAGTTCTGAAGAGAACAGCACCGTGCTATACTCCAGCTCGATATGCAAACTCCCATCCTCCTGTTCGCTAACATCTATTAGCATCGGAAAGATCAGTCCTTCTGGTCTGCTCCCGTCTTTCTTTGCGCTAACTTGTAAATCGGGTCCAAGATTCATTGACTTCTCAAGCGCATCCGTTTGCCAATTGTATATTAATATGATCGTGATCAGCTCAGGCCGATCGTGTGGCGCATTCGACCTCGCGCACGATTTTATTTGCCGGTAGGGCAGATAGTGTTCTACGGCCAGGTTGATCTCTTCAGCGACTGCGTCGAGCAACGAGTTCGCACTGGCGAGTACCTCGCCTTCCAGCAATAGCCTGACTGGGAGACGGTCGACAAAGAGACCTAACATGTCAGCCGTAAGTGCATCGTCTCGATTCATATATGGTAAGCCAAGAAGGATGTCTGATATTCCGTACACTGCGCGTAGGGCAAGTGCTACGGCTGCTACGCTGATCCGTTGCGAAAATTGTAAGCTGGGCTGCTCATGCGACGTCGAGCCAGGCTTTTGAACATCGAATGCTAATCGGGCTGATTGGTCGTGTCTTGGCCGCCAAATGGGTTCTTGCAGCCATGGCGTCTTGCCCAAGTTTGCAAAACGCTCTGCCCAGAATTTGACGTGGCCGCTGTCTCGTGTCTTGGAGTCGCAAGTGCTTTGGTTTAGACGGTTCCATTGTGCCCAGTCAGCGTATACCGGCTTTTCCTGCGAACTACCCCTCTTCGCCGCGGTTGTACTTCCAGCTTGCTCTCCATTTGCAGCTTTATGCTGTGTGATCAGGCGCCGATATTCATTGCCGACCAGATTCAGCATGATTGACAATGAAGCTTTGTCAGTTATCAGGTGATGCGTAACGATGACCACCTCTGTCAATGGATTCGCGACAACCGAGTGATTACTGTGTATGCGAACCTGGATCAACTGGTCATGAGCCAAGTCAAATGTCCCAGCAATGAACGACCTCAATTCATAGGAGCTGGGCTCTCCGCTCATAAAACTCGGCTTCGTGACACTTGAGCTGGTGCTACGTAAAAGACCATTTCGACATGTGTTGTATCTGGCGCGAAGGATTGGATTATGCCATATAACCGTTGTGAAAGCGTCGGTCAACGCGCCGATGTCAACTTCGCCATGGATCTCGAGTTGTACAACTGTGTTGAAGGATTGCTTGGTGTCTGACTCCTGGATGGCCTGGTACATTTCTATCTCGAGATCTGTCAAAACAGCTTCTGCAGCTTCGTTGGGATCTAGAGCTTGTCTTTTTTTGGAGTTCCAGTAAGATTGGAAGGTTTCAATACTCGACCCTTCAGCATCTTGCGCTGCGGCTCGCCGGTCAATTGCAGTGGCCAAGCGCCCGAGGATGGTCTCACGAATGAGTAATGCCACTGGCACGTATTGGCCAATGGACGACGTTATCCGCCGGGCTGCTCGTATAGCCATTATCGAGTTTCCGCCGAGTGCAAGAAAGTCATCGTCTGGATGAATAACAACTGCATCACCCAGAGCCAGTAGCTCCTTCCAGATCCGCGCAATGGTCTCTTCGGTGGGCGTCAACGGTTCCACGACGCCGTTCGGTCTTGTGGCATCGATTTGTTCCACTTGAGCACTATCAGCAAGTGCGACGAGTGCCTTGCGATCCAGCTTGAGATTTGCCGACTTTGGTAATGCGTCGAGCGCGAAGATGCGAGAGGGACGACTGTAGCTGGGCAGCAGTGTCATGAGATCTGCCCGTAGATTGGATGTAGAGACTGAACTGGGAGTCACGAACGCAACAATGCGAGTATTTCCACTCGATTCGGTCATGGAGATGACTGCGGCACTCTCTACGGTGGTTGTTGGCGCGGCACAAATCGCCCGTTCAATCTCTTCCAGCTCAACGCGGTGGCCCCTGATCTTGACCTGATTATCGACGCGGCCCACGTAGCATAGATTCATGTCAACATCCCAATAGCCAAGATCTCCGGTACGATACATGTACTTCTGCTCCGGAGTGGTAGAGAACGGATTTGGCACGAACACTGCATCGTTCGTAGCCGCGGCGGAGGGATTCCAATATCCGTGGGTCGTTTGGTCGCCCGAAATATAGATCTCACCTGTTATGCCTGCTGCAACAGGATTCTTATGATGGTCTAACACATAGACACAAAGACCTGGTAAAGGTTGACCGATCGTCACGTGTTCTCCGTATTTCAAGGTCGTGCCGGTCGATATCGGGCCGCACTTGAATGCTCCGTTAGATTAATGTGAGTGCTAATCATCGTTGGTTGCTCATACCTCGCTTGGACCATACAGGTTCATCAAGTGTACTCTACTAGCCCACGTTGTCACTAATGACGACGGTACAGATTCCCCTGCCAAAGCGATCGTATCTAAATTGGGGTAATCTGCAGGAAGACAAGCGGATAGTAATGAAGGTGTAGCCATTGTGGCATGGACTTTTCGTAGATGGGCGAAAGGATCGGAAGCATCTTTGAGCACAAGTGTGGCGCCATAGCAGAGAGAACCGAAAATTTCGACGAGGACTACGTCGAAGCCTATGTGCCAGAGGCGTCATGTCAGCTTAGGAGCACTGTAATCGAAATGATGGCAGCGCTCAAAAAGAGCTCACCTAGGCCGAACAACTGGGCGTTACGACGTCCAGGGGCTGCAAATAGTCTGACGAATGGGTTCCTGATCACGGACAGGATACTTGTATTGTGCAATGGAACGCCTGTGAAAAACGTTAGACAACTCTTCTATCCTTCAGTTTTGGAAGTTTCCTATAGCCGACCTTTTGGGGTTCCGGTACTTCCAGAGGTGAAAACGAGATATACAATGCTTTTGGTTCCTGCTATTGTTTCAAGCGGTGCCGCATCCCTGTTGGGATCAGCCGAAAGATATTCATTCACGATCAGGACATTCTGGGTATCTTTGACGGGCCTGAAAGCCTGGCTACAGTTCCTGTTCGCCGCAAGGAAGAGGGCCGCGCCGCTTTGCTCTGCTATGATATCCATGCGTCTTCTAGGAAGATTGATGTCGATCGCACAACATATACAACCAGCTTTGAAAGTCGCCAACACAGCTACGATCCAGTTCAAAGAACCGTCCGTCAAGACGCCTACCACCGTATTTTGCGGCTTCTTTGCAACAGATATGGACCTTCTCAACCATCGGGCGACAGCATTGGAAAGTTGATCGAGTTGCCGGTATGTCAGACTGCCAAAACGACTACATTCAACAGCAACTGAGTCGGGCCATTTCTGAGCAGCAGCTTCAAAAGCATCCTTGATCGTATTAAAATCCTTGGAAGATATAACGTCGCCATTAATGAGAGCTGTTCGCTGGCCAACAAGCAATTGTCGGGCCTCATCATCGAGGAGTCTGCTGCAAACATCTTTCATAATTGTATTTCGTAGGGCCATCAACTCTCGCAGACTGTTCTTGAATTGTGCAAGAAGCTGGCGAATTGCAGATTGTGTGTAAGTGGCTCGATCGAAAAGCATCCTGCTACGAAGGGCCTGGCCAGCGTTGCCATAGCTCTCAATGAGCAATGAAAGGCCGAATTCCATCAAGTCTTGACGTTCAACCGACCAGGAGCCTGGAAGAGGCGGCAGATCGTACTCAGTCACAACGATACTCTGCAGCAAACCGTTGATGTCTTCGCCCGTCATTGATGCCATCACTTCAGGTGCCGCCCATTGATGTTCTAGCATCTGCATTAGTCGATCATTGACGTCCGACACGACATCTGAAATGGCCGATCGCTCCAGGTCCTTGAATGAGATTGGAAACGGCACAGTGTTGAGAAGCGGGCCAACAACCTTGTCAACACCGTCTATGTCTGCCAGATTGCGACCAGAAAATACAGCACCAAACGAGACGTTATCTGTGGACGAATTGTTAGAGAGTACGAGTGCCCACGCTGCATATATCAGGCTTGATGGCATAACGCGGAAGCGGCGCCCAGCGTCTGATAGCTGTGCGATATTGCAGTCTAGCTGGACTTCTATAGAGTCATTCCAGTCTGAAGAGATTGCAGATTGAGGAGGTTTAGGAAGACTGAGCTTGGGCGGCGTGGGGAATCCTTTGAGCGCATCGGTCCAGAAGGATACGCCCTCGGCATCGGCCTGCTTCGTCCTTTGTGCTCGTGCTATGTGCGTAAAGTGTGATTTGGTCTCGGGTATGGTGCGGCCTGAAAGAACTGTCTGCACCTCTTCCAAGATAATAGCAAATGACCAGCCATCAGCTTGGGCATGATGGGCTGATATCAGAAGTTCGGAACTCTGACCTGGGACGGTGATTAGACAGTATGAATGTACTGGTACGAACACTTCTGCGTCTTCGTGCCCAGAAAGGATTCTTCGCCGTATCGCATCCGATTTCTGAAGGATGACCTCTTCTAGTTCGGCTTCTGTTGTGACCTCCTCAGTCCAATCCAGATTTAATCCCGGTTGAATTCTCTGTGTCTCTTCCTGGAGCAGATACGTGGTACGGAAGATGGAATGTCGTTGGAGCACCTGCTGCCAGGCCGCCTTGAAGCTGACCGTATCAAGCTCAGTACCTGGATGAGGTATATGAATTTTCATGAGCAGATAATTTGCCCCAGGTGACTTAAGACTAGCCTCAATCATCTTAACTTGAAGCGTTGTCATGGGCGCAGTGGACAATTCGCCAGTCTCGGCATCTGCGGAACTAGAGGTTGTCGGCTCCAAGAGGTCGACATTCGAATTATTTGACTGCAAAGCATCGCGAACGGCCACAAGATTGGGTAGTTCGAACAAGGACTTCAGAGGTAGTTTGTATCCGTGTTTTCGTAAGAAGGACAACACTTTCAGTGCTGCAAGGGAGTTTCCTCCCAGTTCCCAGAAACTTCGATCGTTGGATAGGTCTTGTACGCTTTGTGATGTTGCTTCGGCGATCGATGATTTGAGAAGCTGCATGCGTGGCTCGTCGGCAATTTCAACGAAATGTTGATTTCCAGCACCTTGGCTCAATTTTCCCTCTACGTACAGTTGGAGAATTGCGCGATTGTCGGCCTTGCCATTGGCAGTGAGTGGAAGAGCGTCCATAACAAAAATGCTGTCTGGTGTTAAGTATGCCTCGTGCACCGCTGCTAATCTCGATCGAAGAGCTGTTGCGTCGATGTTACTTGGTGTCACGAAGCCGAGTAACCGGTTCTGATACATGAGAGCAGTAGCGGTCAGAGCACCAGCTTTCAGCAGTATCGGTATCACTTCCGACTCCAGATTGATGAGAAAGCCACGATTCTTGACCAGGCTATCCGCACGCCCAGCAAACTCTAGACCATGGCTCGTCCGTCGGGCAAAGTCGCCTGTCCGGTACATTCTCACACCATCTCGAAATACAAATGATTTGGCCGTGCGCCCTTCATCCTGAAAATACCCCAGTGCAAGACCTGGACCAGAAATGCAGATTTCGCCCTGATCGCTCAATTTTTCATCTTCGTAGAGCTCCACACGACTGTTTGGCATAGCGACACCGAGAGTGATCTCCTTCTCAGGATATATTCTGCCGATCAGGGAACAAATGGTCGTCTCGGTGGGTCCATATGCATTGTATATATTTCGACCTAGATCGTGTCAGTGGACATGCTTATCGAAGGCACAAGCCTCAATGAAGTGTATATTTATATTGTTGTCATGTTTTTGAAGTAGAAATGGTAGCGTGGAAAACACAATGAGCTTCATCGTCCTGCATAGCACAGCTGGGAAGTTCCAGGAAGAGACAAGCTTACCGGGAGCCCACCATTTACGAATCAGCCATGGTGGCGGCGCCTCGCCACCCAGCACGATCGTCCTGAGGTTTGGGCATGCCTCGGGATCCTGTACAGCAGCCAGAACGGATGGAGTAGCGGTCAATATGGTGCAAAGCGGGATACAATCAAGAAAGTTGGCCGAGCTGGGAATCATGATCTGGGCTCCGTTGCACAACGTTGAGAAGACTAGGCCTGTACAAGCATCGAACCCCGGTGAGAAGATCAAAAGCGTGATATCGTTGGGAGTCGCATTAGCATTGAAAGGGGCCTCCTCCGTACCCTGTTGAACGTAATTAAGCAAAGCACGATGCGGTATCATAACGCCTTTCGGGGCTGATGTCGTGCCTGATGTGAAGATGATGTATGCTAAGTCATTAGGCTGGATCTGGTGATCGGGAGTATGCGTAAGACTGTCGAATGGAGATACCAGCCCGGATGGGGTTTCAATTTTCTTGACAGTAATTGTTTGACACTGCAAGTCTCTCATCGGGCCAAGGTTTACAACTAATTGCGGAGAAATACGCGCAATAGTTGACTGAATTCGGTCCTCGCTCCACGCCTCAATGTCGACGGGCACGTAGCAGGCGCCTGCTTTGAGTATTCCGAAAAATGTTGCAATCATCTCCGGACTTCGCGTTGCCAAAACTGGGACCAAGTCTCCTGGTCGTACACCATGCTCTTGCAGAGATCGAGTCACAAGAGCCGCAGCGTTATAGAGGTCCCGATACGAGACAGTTTTGTCTCCCTCGCAGATGATGGCGGTGTGAGCAGGATTGCGCTTAGCCCATGCCTCGAAGACATCACACACAGATCTTGGCTCTTCCACTCGACTGACCCTCTCTGACACTGATGTGTCGCAATCTGTGATCCTGTTGAAAGGCATTTCCACAGTACTATCGCGCGTGTGATATCGGTTAAGGAAATTGCATCCCCAAAGGCAATTGAATTGAAGAAAAAATCCGAATCTTTGTTGAATGCCGTTTGACCATCGAAGTCTACCTAGGCGGAGAGCAGAACAGTTCGCATTACATGCATGCTTGACTACCTGATCAAACAATATAAATTTCTCGAGACATCATTCTATGGGGCCATTGCATGTCAAAGCTCACCTACACAGGAATTGTGAATCACGGTCGTCTCCAACCGCTGCATAGATCGGCCCAAATTAGGTTAGCTTGAGCCGAAGAACAGCCGCCACTTGGTGAATATCTCGACCTGCCGGTCAATATTGTGCCCTCGGCGAGTATCTCGACCTGTCGGTCAATGTATTGTGCCCTCGGCGAATAATTTATTGTTGTGGCATACTGTTCAGGCAATTTGCGTCTATTAGTCTCCCACGATGTCCTTCGATCAGCCGCTGAGCTGGCCGAGTCCTCACAAGCCGTGGAGGCGACATTTGGACGATCAAGCTCTCCGTTACCATTGCTCAAAGCGCAAGCCACCCGTCAAGCTAGCGCACGATAATCGACCTGTTGAAACTTGAGCCTTCTTGTGCGCTTAGTCAAGACGCGCAATTGTTGTTGATCTTGAACCGAGTGACTACTGTACGGCTTCGCATCTTCAAGTATGGCTTCAAGTCAGGCAGATGTCAGTGACGGAGGAACAAAGCAGCTAGCTGGGGAAAGAGACGTGGACAATTCCCTTTCCGACGCATGGAAGCCATCGAAGGCCACCAGATTAGCTTTCGCTTCCCTATGTATTCTGGCTTTGATGGCTGCGCTGGATGGTACTTCCATAGGCGTGGCTCTGCCGGTAGGTGCTTCTTATGCCTATACACTGGAACCGCTCAAAAGCTCACACAATGCAGAAGATCGCTCGAGTGCTGAAAGGGAGTGCAATTGAAGCATTCTGGGCTGGAACGTCCTTTCTCTTGTGCTCAACGGGTAGGATTTGAGGCCACGCAGAATTTTGTACAACTCGCTAATCGTTGATCCTCATAACATCAGTTTTGCAGCTCCCCTTCGTATCCTTCTCGGAGATTTTCGGTCGTCAAATCATGCTAGTGCTTTCCATCATATTCTTCTTCGCGGGCGCTCTTGCGTGCAGTCTTGCCCAGAATTTCACCACGATGCTCATTGGACGTTCCATACAAGGGACTGGCGCCGGAGGACTCATGTCTCTCACCGAGGTCGTGATCACGGATCTAGTGCCACTCCGGTACCGTGGTGACTATTATGGTGGCCTGAATGCCATGTGGGCTGTTGGGTCTGTCCTTGGGCCTATCGTCGGAGGTGGTTTCTCTGGCAATGGCCATGCAACTTGGGTGAGCTCCTCCCTACTGAATCCCTTGAGTTCTTGAGAGACTTCTTGAGGTCTAACTTTACTTACAGCGATGGATATTCTACATCAATTTCCCATTCATCGGAATTGGCAGTGTGTTTGTTTTAATTTTCATGCGACCGCGCCTCAGGCCAAGCAATGTCTCCAAACAATTGCGCGACTTTGACTGGATCGGCACCATTGTCTTTATTGGAAGCACTACAGCCTTCCTCGTAGGCCTGACCTGGGGCGGCGTTCAACACCCTTGGAGCTCATACCAGACCCTGTTGCCCATAATACTTGGCGCAGTAGGGTTCGTGGTGTTCGCAGTGCAGCAGGCTCGCTTCGCTGCGCATCCAATAATCCCCTTGGTCGTCTTCAACAATCGAACAACAGTGGTGTCTTACTTTGGCACAATCATCACTGGCTTCGTATTGTGGTGCATACTCTACTACATGCCCCTGTATTTTGAGGCTGTCAAAGGCTACAGCAATCTCATCGCAGGAGTCGCGCTTTTTCCACAAACATTCACAGTAGCGCCAGCAGGCGCGTTGGCTGGAGCATTACTGACAAAGACTGGGAGGTATCGATGGTCTATTTGGCTAGGCTGGATACTAGGTACGCTCGGTCTAGGATTATTCTGTGTACTTGACGTACACACAAGCATTCCTGGTTGGATCTTTTTGAACTTGGTCTCGGGCATTGGACTTGGTTTCTTGTTTCCTGCTATCGCGACTGCCATCCAGGCTTCAGTAGCCAGTGAACATGTCGCCATCGCCATCGCCATATTCAGCTTCTTCCGGTCCGTTGGACAGGCCTTGGGCGTGGCTATCGGTGGCGTCGTCTTTCAAAATCGCATGCTTGCCAATGTGCGGTCATATCCGAGCCTTGCGCCAAATGCTGCGCTTTACAGCCAAGATGCAGTCGGATTAGTGGAGATCCTTCGAAGCATGCCTGAGAATGACGTTAGACGAGATCTCATACAGGCATACGCTGATAGTCTGAGGATTGTATGGGCGGTGTGCTGCGCGCTCGGAGGGGTAGCATTTCTAGTCAGCCTGTTTACACGCCACTATGATCTTGCTGGAGCATTGGACACGAAACACGGTATAGACGATAAGAAGAGTGCTTCAAAAGAGGTGGAAGATGGCAAAACTCTCGGGGAAAAGTCTTCAAACTGAGAAGTCTGTTAGCCGTCTAAGTGCGTGCTGCAATATAGATGTTCCAATGCAAATCAAGATATCGCAATCCGCGATGGCTTTTCTTTGAACTCGGCGAAGTTCTACGGATGCGCCGACGATATTAAGGCCAAAGTTCCATTTGCGTAGTTGTAATGAATGCCTTGAAGCGTTCCCAGCTTGTAATGGAAGCTAAGAAGGTTCGCACCATTATCCATACCTAATGATCTGTGCACTCTGCGAACAGGCACCTTCTCATGGCGCTTTTGACTGATGACTTTGGCTAGCTATAGAATATATCGTACGTAAGTAAAATGCAGCAGAAACAAGCCAAATCTAAGAATGTGAACATGCTGGTAATTTGCATATCTACCAGTACTCCTTCCATTAGAATCATGACCTGAATCCACTACCGCATGATCGCGCGCATGACTCCAGCATGAGGGTAGCATAATTGCGCGGGCTTGATTACTTCTGCAGTTTTGTGAGCTGCACTCGAACATCGGCCATTGGCACCCAGGAGTCTTTGTGAATCTTATAATCTCCATCGGACTTCCTTCCATCAGTGACCAGAACTTCATACTGGTCAAAGAGGTGGGCTACAGCTGCCTTGATCATATGCGCTCCAATGTATTGTCCCATGCATTTGCGATGACCAAAGCCGAACACAGTCAGATTGTAGCGTAGCTGCACGAGAAAATGTCAGAGAGTACAGAATTGATGTTCAGTGAGTTTGTGTCAAGCCTACATCAGATTGTTTGATCGTCTTGAAGCGAGCCGGATTGAAGTTTGCGCTGTCGGGGCCCCAGAACGGATTGCGTACGTTGATGGCTAGAACATCAACAACCACCATTGTCTAAGCTTTTTTTAGTCCTTCTCATAGTTCAGGAACTGATCTGCATGAGGAACTCACGTTCGGTTTCACAAGAATGCCATTGAAATCTTTTACTGATGGTGCACTCTCACCAATGCTGAAAACTACTTGAATCAGCCAATGTGCCAAAGCTATGACGAGGGTAAGACGAAGTCAATATAATCCGGTACTCACCAGCCAATGGACGAAGTCTCAAAGACTCATAGAAGCATCTGTGCAGGTGCGTATCTGTTTTTGTCAAGTAACTTTGAAACGTTGTTTTGTTGGCGGCAACCTCCTCGCGTAACTCTTTCTGGACGGACTCATTGTCTGCTATTAGAGTGATGCACCAGGTCAGAATATGCGTTGTCACATCGAGGTTAGCCATGAGCATTTCATCCATGGTGTGAAGGAACTGATCAAAAATGTTAATAATGCCATAGCACAGCGACATCGCTGCAAAATCAGCCTGACCAGCTTACATCGTCGAGTGTGATATGGCCAGCCTCGTATTCCTCCCAGTATTCAACCAAAGGGACTCTGATGCCCCGAGAGCGTCGTCGTTGAACCATGCGTTCATGGCAGTCTTTCCATCCTGCCTGATATCCCCGAAGCTTTCGGTAGGCCGATGGATGCACCCATCGTCCCTGGGCGAAGCGGTACGGGCCTCCAATAACAAAATATGGGAGGAGTGCCATGTGTTTTTCGGCCAAATTCCAGAGCTCTTGCTTTTCTTGAGCATCCATCTCGCCATAGACCACACCAGCTGTGAGGAAAAAAGGAAACTTCATGAATGCCGATACGGCGTGTAGTGTAAAGGATTCTGAGCTCTGCTTCTCCTTTTCAGTGATATTCTGGGCCTTCGATTCTCCATTGGCAGTTTTCAAAAGGGGCAGCTCATTGACGAAAGCTTTGGCGGCAGTCTCTGTATCTGCAATTCGGGCAATAGCGGCGCCATGCCTGAACGGTGGGTCAAAGACTTGCCGTCTGTGCTTCCATTCTTCGCCTTCGAGAAGACCTACACAGCGGCCGAGTACTTGCCCAACAAACCAGCCTAGATTCTGCCATCGGGGCTTTCCATGCTTTTCCGAATCAGAGTGAAAGATTTTCAAATGTTCTGGAGTGGTAATGACTCTATGCAACTAATCAACTTAATGCCTACAGCGTAAATTACCATGCACTCACATTTCTGGATATGAGCCAGCCCAGATCCTGTAGACTGGTCCAAATTTGCGCCATTCAGTAGACTTCTGAGCTCCATTGAGAAGCTTATCGATCACTTGGCCGTTAGGAATTGTCCAACGAGGGCCTGAAATCGATTTTCCATTGCTCAGAACACCAGTATTTAGAAATCTAAGGGTTCTGTCCACTAGAACCTGCGCGTTGTGTCATCAAGGATTCCAACACAACAGGTTAAAAAACGGACAAAGGCGGGCATACCTCAAATGCGAAAATACCACCGTATCGCAGAATCAAGACAGCTGCAAATGCTAGGAAACTATAAGAAGCCACGTTAGTTATGAAAAGATTCTCTCCAACGAATTTTGCTGGAATTCCCGGGAAGTGCCGCATGAGATCCATTATCTGAATGAGAGTGTGGTCAAAACGTGGTAGCAGGGGTCGAATACGTTGTAATGCTATCAAGGATTTGAGAATTCGGCAGAGTGTGTCATGGCAATGAAAACGAGAACGTTTTCTGCACAGGCGAACATTATCGCATTATTGAGCAGAGCCATGCTGTAATTACAGGCAAAAACACATCAATAAGCGGGAACCTTTTCATAGGTTGTCCGATCTCGTGTACGATGCTTCGGCGAATAAGCACGGGTTGTCGGTGCATATTGGCCATCTTGCAGATTAATTTCCACCAAGCTTGATCATTGCGTTTCCTTTCTCTTCAATTCATCAGTAACATAATTTCTGTTGCTACCTTACAAGATACGCTTCATCCGAGTGCACTCATCATGGGTCTGTTTTCTTTCTTTCTACCAAGTCCTGGCAGAATCTCACGATTCAGGCCAACGGGCTATGTCTACACGAAAACCACCAATGGACACGAGATCGCGTTCACCGACTACGGCTACACCCACGACGGCCCAGCTCTCGTCACATTTTCAGGATGGAATCAAGACCATCGTGGATGGAATGATCTCATCCCGTACTTAATGGTTCACTATCGCATAATCAGCATATGCTTCCGCGGCCACGGACCGAATCGAGATCCAGTAGAGGATTTTGGCTTTGCAGATCATGCCCAGGACGTTCTTGCACTTCTCGATGCACTCGGTGTCGATCGCTTCATTGCCCTTGCTGCTTCGCATGGAGCATGGGCTGCCATGGAACTTGCAGAGATGGTCGGACGGGAGCGCATGCCAGCTCTAATGATGCTTGATCTGGCCATGGGCGAACCCTCCCCACAATTCCTCAAAGCTCTCAAAGGCATGCAATCGCCTGATGCATGGCGCCCGACTGTACTCGCGTTGTTCCGCCAATGGGGCAGCGGTATTCCGAAAATCAGCGTTGCTGCTCAAGGTTTACTCAATCTTGGCGGCTTTGGATATGAGACCTGGGCGCGATCAGGCCGAACGATCGAGGAAGCCTATCGGACTTGGGGCACACCCTTTGGACGCATGAAGCAGCTATCAGATCCACCTTTGATTCACCACGTGTACAGCGGCACGAATGGCGCTGATTATGAGCCGTTGCATGAGAGCTTCAAGCAGGAACACCTTGAATGGTTCACATACTATCGCGCCAAGGGTAAAACTCACGCTCCTCACATCGAGAATCCTAGTTTGGTCAGCAAACAAACGAAATTGTTGGTCGAAAGGGCCCTGAAGCGGACCGCGCCACTCGCGCAGTCGACGAAGTCTGGATAACAGCGAAGCTCGTCGTTGAACGTTCTTTTGAATGGGCGCGAATTGGGCGATAACGGTGGGAATTTGATGTAACATTGCCCCGACAAATAGTCTTTATTATTTAGAAAGAGAAAGAAGAATTGCCGGAATCAAATTGGGGATAGCGCGTGGACAAGATTCCAAGTACCATGAGCTTACACGTCTGACCAAGGGAAGGAAAGTGAGATAGTCAACCGTCTGGAAAGACGATTAAGTCGCAGTGTCAAATAAACAAAATTATTCGCACGGGTACGGATCGCTTTATTGAAGGTCTGTCAGCGCTTTGGTGCTGAACAAGGCTGCAAATCATTACTTTAGCATTTAATATAGCTTTACTAAGATAAATCTAATTAAAGCTACGTTAGAGTTGTTAAAATTATTAAAGCTAAAATAAAATACGGTACTAATTTTGACCATAATATGATGCATGTACATATGACCCTGCCAGGGCAAAATTATACTGCAAGATTTAAACATTATGCAATGAGTCGCAACAACAATACTTGCGCCCTACTGGCTTGCATGGTGAAATATTGTCGCTCTATTCGTCATAAAATGAGCGTGCCTGAAGCGGCGGAGTCCCGCAATCTTCTTCTGCAAGGCACTGAGTTCACTCTGCTTTCGAACGCCAAAAAACTCCATGGCGGCTCACACTGCATATGCACCGACCCGACGCTGGAAGGACAAGGTCGGCCTTTACCGAAGATTGTCGGCCCTAAAGTCCAACAATGCATTGACGCAGTCGCACAGCCATCCTGGCAGATTGACTGGTCGGAGTCGGCGCATAATTTGCTGGACCCCAAATTACCAGGGCAACGTACACTTGTGCATCTGTGAAAGGATGTTGGAAGGCTATTCAAACGGAAAACGAGATTTCGCCCATGGAAGGTGTTGCTTTGTCGGCAGCATTTTCGAACCATCCAGCCTGTTTCGCAGAAATGTCTTTTCCACCTGCACCTCGTGAAAATATTGGTAAGTTTAGCAGCCCCTTTGCTAGAGTTGTTGCGATGTCCCTTTAATTGATACTGTGAGCAGATTGGAGCAGCCCGGCTCTTGCACTGACTAGAGTCAATGGGCACATTCAATCTCGCTGGAGTCGAAGAACAGGCCAGTGGTCTGAGCCCGAATTTGTAGAAGATCCCTTTCTGCGCGTGCACGGCTTAGCGACAGTGTTCCATTATGGTAAGGACCTCGTTAACATGCCATGATATGACAAGCTGGTCTCGACTAATTAGGACATGCAGGACAAGAAGCGTACGAAGGCATGAAAGGTATGAGATAGATACAACGGAACCTAGCATGCAACAAAAGTCGCACTAATTGTCAATCAGCCTTCAGATCTCCTGATGGCGAAATTCACATAGTCAGGCCTGAAGCACACGCAGCACGCATGAATCGTTCGGCTGAACTCGTGTCGATTCAACCCATACCAGAGGAGCATTTTCTACGCTGCGTGAATCTGGCGGTGGCTTACAATGCTGACCTTGTACCTCCCAATTCCGCAAGCGCAATGCTTTATATTCGTCCATTTGTGTTTGGATCTGGCGCTTGGTTCCAGCTGAGCCCAACCGACGAATATCTCTTCTGCGTCTTCGTGGCACCGACATCTGCACTACATGGTGCTCGACCAATCGACGCTCTGATCCTCGATGACTTCGACCGCGCTGCGACACGTGGCGTGGGTTCAGGCAAAGTTGGTGGTAATTACGCGCCTGTGATGAGATGGAGTGAGAAGGCCAAAAAGGAGGGTTTTCCAATCACCTTGCACTTGGACAGCCAGACGCAAACGGAGATCGAAGAGTTCACCACTTCTGCTTTCGTCGGCATCATCGATGCTAGCAAAAGCACCAGCGGTGTTACTACTCTGGTGGTTTCCAACAGCAGGAACATTGTGGAAAGCGTTACGAGCGATAGTATCGAGCACCTCGCAAAGACTCTAGGTTGGGCTGTAGAACGTCGAACCGTACGTTGTCTCTATTCTGCTCATGGATCACTTCTCTTGACATGCATGCTTGATATAGGTAAAATATGCTGAGCTCCAGCGCTTCACAGAAGTCCTGGCTTGTGGGACTGGTGTTGCCGTTGTTCCGATAAGGTCAATCAGCCGGCCCAGTACTGCAGACAAGTTTGTCTATGTTGACCAGGATACTGGCCCTGGTCCTTACGCAACACTGTTGGCGGACGCCATAAACGAGGCTTATAAGAACGCCGCGAATGATAAATTCGGTTGGCTCAGGAAGGTCACGAGTCCAGTCCCCACCAGCAATGGCCAAAACGGCACCAAGCCTGATCTGAAGCACAAAATTGAGAACGGAGAGCTGAATGGTGGATTGAAAAGCTCATGATTGATATTGCAATGGATCTATCGTAGTTTGCATTAATCAAAGACGTAGTTTATAAGCAGACTATCAATGCAGAGTTATGCGAGTAGTTCCTTTGGCACCATGCAAATGTGCATCATTTGCTCAGGTGTGACCTCGATCCCGGCTTTGTAGATTATCAGCCTCACAGAATCTGGGGGAAGGTGGTATTTTGTTGAACGACGAAACGTTCAGTTTGTGTAAAAATAATTGATCAATGATATCGAGATGGCATAGATCGCGAGTTCTGGGAAGGCTAATTCCCACACCAGAATTGTTGCCTGTTTGCAGAGATTTCGATTGAAGCGAAAGCAGATTTACACACCACGAAACCCTATTTGACATCATCGTGACTTGTCAAGATTAAAGCATGCGTTATGATCGAATGTGCTTTGTGCACGAGGATCTGACTGAGAAATGCCATACGCATGATCAGAAGAGAATTTGCTGATGGTCTAGTACATCTGATCGCTATAGTAATTGATACATCTTATTTTTTTTAGCCTCGCCGAAACAATACTACGAGCACTCAGTGACCGATTTGAAACACAATATTGGCCCCACTCTGGAAGATGTTATGTGTTCTGTAAGTTCGTACTCGGTGCTTCCTTCATCTGGCAGGTTCCACCACGAGTCGGCCTGATCGACACGTCTGAAGTCAAATTCGCGGATCACGATAGCGAGAGCGAGCATCATCTGTGTGATTGCAAGAGGCCTTCCAACACAGCTCCTAGGGCCCAGACCAAATGGAACATATGGACGTTTCGCCGAGGTCTTTTGAGACTGATTCGCGTCACTTGCAGGCGGCAACCACCTATCAGGATCGAAGCTAAATGGGCTCTCCCAGTATCGCTCGTCGTGGTGAATTGTGTACACAGCGGTGCCGACCTCACAGCCCTCTGGCAGATACTGCCCGTCAATCGTGGTACCGCCCCGATCCACCTCTCTCCAGGGGGCGCTCCCTCCGGGCGGTGAGAGTCTCAATGACTCGTCAATGCAGGCTCGCAGAAACTGGCAAGAGTTGAGTTGCGGCCCAATGGAGATTGAAGTCGAATCGGGGAAATTTTGCCTGATCTCGTCGCAGACCCGACGATAGCTACTTGGCGAATGAGTGAGGTAGTGCGTCACAGCTGCGAGTGTAGTTGCAGTGGTATCGGATCCTGGTATTATCCGCGGTGTCAGCATCAGAGCGACATTATTCGCCGACCGAGCAGCCAGGACGGTAGTGTATGTAAGAAGCTCGACTTACCAGCCACCACAAATGTTGCAGTCTCCGTGCTCAGTTCTGTATCGCTCAATCCCTTACCAGTGTCTGGGTCGCGGCATTTTTGTAGAAATGCAAAAATATCCTGGTTATCGGAGGATTTCTTTTCAAGTCGTGCACGCAGCAGTTTGTAAATAAACTTCCCAAATGTCCAAGCTGCTTTCGCTGATTCTAAGAACAACGTTCGATCTATGTTGAAAATAGTGAGCTCCAATGCCTGCGAGATGATCCCCAAGCGAATATTTGCGGCTTCAATGGCACCGATGACGTAGCGATACTTCGGCTGATCAGTCAGGTGGTAATCGGTATCAAAGGTGACCGCAGTCATTGTGTCAAATGTCAGGTAATTGACTAAGCCACGACATCAATACAGAATGCCCCATAGTCCTTCAGCGGCAACTCACAGTACAATGCCATGTCCAATGGACTTGTCCAAGCCGTAGATTGGCCGTGCTGCCGAATGACTTCACAAAAACGATCAATTCTAGCGCGAACCTTCGGTGCGAATAGCCGTAAGCTGTTCTCAGAAAAGGCCTGACTGATGACGCGACGTCTCCAAGCATGTTGAGTCTTGTCAGACAGCGTCAATGTGTTTGCGGCGTTTGCTGCTAGGACCTTGTATCCTTCGAATTTTTTGACATTGTTTCCGTGGCCGTGGATGCCTGTCACGCATGAGATCAATGGATATAGAAACAATTTGGTACGGAATTACGTTGAAGGGCTTCGGGCGTGTTTATCAAGACTCGGTTTGGTGCATATCGAACATGGTCACCTATTGATTCTCAGCCTTTCGTTCGTGTCTCCTCGCGCAAAGTAACAATTTTCTAAAGGGTTTCGTTCCATACCATATTTGAGATGTAGTCTGTACATATCCTTGTGGATGTCGCCTTTCCACGAATGATATGCGGCATATAGGTTCGTGATTTTGGCAAGCCATGGTCCTGGATACTTGGCCAGTGGATGTAGAAAAACACGATATATGATGGTAGGAAGCAGCTAGCACATTGTGAGCCCAAGCAGAAACGTGCCTTGATGAAAACCAATTCTTACGAAAAGCAGCCCTGCTGTCAGTAACGCTAGCGATACTGGCCAAGCTGGACGTACAATTGCTTGTAACGTCGCCATCATAGGACAGCACAACTTTCGGTGTCTCGAGTTGACGTCCTTGTTTGTATTCTCAAGTACTCTAGTGAACTGACAAGACTAGATTGAAAATCATCATATCGAGACCTGCTGTGCGTGGACGGTAAGCCCGAGTCGACCTGCGCCGCTTCGGGGACTATACGAATATCAAGCGTCGGTGTCCACGACGGCCGAAACACCCCCCTCAATGCGTGCCGAGCGATGTTCCATTTGCATGGCCTGCTCGGCTCATATTTCTTGGCCCCCAGGAGGATTCACGAAATCTGATCTAGGCGCTCGTTGCTTCGCTATTATGGCCGATGATGATGAGACGCTACAGCGGCCTTTGGTAGACTTTCACGTACTGCGGGGCTAAGCGACTACCTGGTAGGCATTGCTAAGAGCGCTTGCTGATTATGATTGATATATGTGAATCCTCCTGGCTTTAATGGCAAGTGTACATTCCTTGGCAGACAGAAGAATTCAACATTTCACACGTTCATACCTGACTGTCTCTTCCATTCTCAAAAGCTCTTATCCCTGCTTCGTACCTTTATCATTCCGTTTTAGACTGCATATTAGACAAGGATGCCTTTTATCACGGAGCCTGGTTCGAACGGGTTGAAGTCTTCAGATTCTTCGATACATTCTCCAGAGCTCAATGGCATCGATATTAGCAACGGGAGTTCTCGCAAGTTCGATGCCGTCGCCATCATTGGAATGGCGATGCGGCTGCCAGGCAAAGTGCGCAACTCGGAAGACTTCTGGTCTCTATTAGTCGAGAAACGAAGCGGAATGTGCGATGTGCCCAAGGACCGTTTCAGCATCAACGGTTTTCATCATCCAGCTGGCAAACCTGGCACCATTCCCCAGAACCAGGCATACTACCTGGAAGATGTTGAGTTGCAAGAGTTCGACCCCAGTGTATTTCCTATCAGTTTGAAAGAGCTGGAACGTCTCGATCCTGCTCAGCGTCAGCTGCTTCAAGTTGCCTACGAATGCATGGAAGATGCGGGTGTCTCGTCCTGGAAAGGTAGCAGTGTCGGCTGTTTCGTCGGAACCTACGGTGAAGACTGGCTTGACATCAACGCGAAAGAAACACAGCATCGAGGGGGTTATCGTGGAACCGCCTGGGGTGACTTCGTTCTTGGTAACCGGGTTTCTTACGAGTTCGACCTCAAGGGTCCGAGGTGAGTGATGTGTTCTTGGAACACTGCAGCCGCATGTTTACATATAGAGTAGCATGACCGTGAAGACGGCCTGTTCTTCGTCTCTCGTATGCTTGGATATGGCATGCGAAGCGATTCGGAACGGTGAGTGCGACGGCGCGCTGGTGGGAGGAACCAGCCTCATGTTTTCCCCTACGGCATGGCAGACGCTCCACGATCAAGGTCTGCTCTCGCCAACTGGAGAATGCCGAACATTCGATGCCGCCGCCAACGGCTATGCACGTGGGGAGGCCATCAACATGATCTATGTCAAAAGACTGAGCAATGCACTCCAAGACGGCGATAATATCCGTGCCGTGATTCGTGGTTCAGCAGTTAACTGTGATGGCCGAACACAGGGCCTGACCATGCCCAGCGCATCCGCACAGGCAGCTCTGATACGCCATACTTATGACCTTGCCGGCATAACGGAGCTCTCCGAGACAGCGTTTGTGGAGTGTCACGGAACTGGCACTCCAGTCGGTGATCCAATCGAGACAGGAGCTGTTGCATCATGCTTTGGCGATGACGGCCTCATCATTACTGGGGTAAGGCTCCGTCGCGAGTACTTCGTTATGTCGAGCGGAATGACAATTGCTAATACCAGAGATGAATATAGGTCAAGCCGAATGTCGGACATGCTGAAGGCGCTGCTGGGATTACGAGTGTGATCAAGTGTGTTTTGGCGCTCGAACACAATCAAGTGCCGCCAAACATCAATTTCGATAAGCCGAATCCAAAGAGTGAGTGATCGAAGAGCCTCTCCGATGGATTGAGCCCTGTCTTACAAAAGCAGTCCCATTTGAGGAGCGAAAACTTCATGTTCCGGTCGAGACTGAAGCATGGCCGGAAGGTCGAGCGGAACGCGTCAGCGTGAATTCATTTGGGATAGGAGGGGTCAACGCTCATGCACGTGACTTCCATTCTTCTCAAGGCATAGCTTACGTATATTCGCTGACCGTCAATGTAGGTGATCCTCGAATCTCCACGGCAATTCGGTATCTCGAAAGACAACAATGGAGATTGCACGACATCTAATGGCTTTCGGAGTGTCTCTGGAACCAACGGCAAAGCCAACGGGCATAGCAATGGCAAAATCTCGACCAACGGGCATAGCGTCAGAAATGGCCATACAATCGACAACGATGCTAAGCAGTCCAAGGCTCAGGTCGATACAACTGATAAGGGGTCAAATGGAGTAGCTGCCAGTAAAAATGGCCTAGGCGAACCACAAGACAATGGGATCAGAGCACCATCTGCAAGCGCTGGACCGGTCCTTTTGCCAATTTCAGCCTACAGTTTGGCCTCGCTGGATGCCCAAGTAAAGTCTTTGACCGACCATGTTCAGGACAGAAAGATCGATCTCCGTGATCTTGCCTATACGCTGGCCAATCGTCGTGAGCATAGGCCGTATCGCGCATATGCTGTGACAGATGATGCGTCTAATATTCAATGTTCAATTACCAACGTTGTCCAGGGACAGACAGTGCCAACCGTTGCTTGGGTGTTCACTGGTCAGGGTGCACAATGGCCCGAAATGGGTGCAGAATTGATAGAGCTGAACGACGTTTTCCGAGCCACCATTCGGAAGCTAGATGCGTACTTGCAATCGTTTCCAAACCCACCAGGGTGGTCAATTGAAGGTGCGTAGACTCTCTCTGCCAATAGCAGAAGAACGAATAGGACTAATGCCCATCAAAGACGAGTTGAAGCATACCGAAGGTGCAAGTCGTGTAAACAATGCAGAATTCGGCCATACTTTGACGATCGCAGTACAAATCGGCCTCGTAGATGTTCTTCGATCCTGGAACCTCAAGCCAGATTTCGTCCTTGGACATTCTTCAGGTGAGATGGGTGCAGCCTATGCCAGCGGAGCCATCAGCGCAGAAGGCGCAATTGCAGTCGCTACTTTTCGCGGGACGAGCAATGTCTCTTCAGATCGCAAAGGATCCATGGCTGCCATAGGTCTGGGCCGGGAAGAAATTTCCACTTTCTTAGTCCCCGGCGTCGTGATCGCGTGCGACAATAGCCAATGCAGCGTCACAATCGCCGGCGACACAGATGGGGTACTGCAGGTTATCGAGAAGCTCAAGGTCGAAAAGCCAGGTGTCTTTGCCCGGCTTTTACGCGTTGAAAAAGCATTCCACTCTCGTAAGTCTGTTCCAGGGGACGTGGGACTAAAGAACATGAAAAAGGTGTTGACATACAACGACAGATCATATGCGCGAATACGGCGAGAATTACGAGAAAAAAATCAAGCCGCTCATTCACAGTGTTGACCCTGTGATAGCAATGTATTCGTCTGTGTCTGGAAAGCGTGTTTCTGGCGATGGAGCATTGGAAGCTGCCTACTGGCGACGCAACATGGAAAGCCCGGTTCTATTCAACTCCGCGCTACGTGAGGCCTTGCGTGCTAATGAAAGCGCGGTGGTTCTGCTCGAAATTGGACCGCATCCAGCTCTCGGTGGGCCGATAGGTCAAATTCTCAGAGACCTTGGACGTAGCAGCGACGTTCACATTGGTACCCTTCAACGAGGCAAAGGGTGCACAGAGAGCCTCTTGCATTGCGCTGGGAAACTGTTTCAGCAGAACGTGCCCATCGATTACTCATTCCTATGCGGACCTGGAAAGTTTGTCCGAGATCTCCCCCGGTATTCCTGGCAACAAGACACTACCCATTGGTTTGAACCTCGCGTCGCACGAGAGTGGAGGTTTCGAGAGTACCCGCCTCACGAGTTGCTCGGTAGTAGAGTCTTCGAGACCTCGAATGAACCAAGCTGGCGAAAGGTGCTGGCTCTGGAAGATTCGGCTTGGTTGGAGGGGCACGAGATCAACGGCCAAGTCGTACTTCCAGGAGCAGCATACATCGCCATGGTGGGAGAGGCCCTTCGACAGCTCGAGGAGGAGTCAACCTATAGTCTCAGGAATGTCCGCATCGCTTCAGCACGTGTGCTTGAGGCAGGCAAGACAGTTGAGCTTGTAACCAGCTTGAAGCCTATCATCGTCGACGCATCAGAAGACTCTCCATGGTACACCTTCACCATCAGCTCTTATGATGGATCGAGATGGGTCCGAAACTGTTCTGGAGAGGCACGGGCATCAACGGATAAATCCATCTCATGGGCTACCGCCGCTGCTCCGATCTTGCCCTTTGCAAGACGCGTGGACGACAAAGCGTGGTACGGCATCATGAATCGCGTTGGGCTGAATTATACGGGATATTTCAGAGGGTTAAGGTCCATCTCCGCCTCTCCGACGACAAATGAGGCCACCGCTGAAGTTGCCGCACGCGAGACAACGGAGGGCTACCGCTATTCGCTGCATCCTGCTGTCATCGATCGATGCTTCCAAGTCTTCACGGTCGCTGCCGCGCGGGGCCTGGGTAAGAATTTATCACAGCTCGTGGTGCCAACATTTATCGGAAGCATGGTCGTCGCTCCTTGTGAACAAGATCTGGAAGTCAAAACAAATCTTATTGGCGACGTGAGCCGCGGAACCTTCACGGGAGACCTGACAGCATTCTCTGCAGGCCGCCAAGTACTGCATCTTGGCGAATTCCAAACTTCAGCTTTAACGAATGAAGATGGGCTGGAGTCTGAGCAGCCGTTGGTATCGCAACTCCAGTGGTTACCACACAGTGATCTGGCCGACCTGAGCAAGTTCGTCCATGCGGATCCAAGAAAGCCGATAGAATGGGACCAGCTTGAGGAAATGATACTTTTGTGTGCTATCGACCATCTGGAACAAGTCAAGCGCTCAGAAGAAACACCTGAGCATCTCCATAAATTTTGGACCTGGCTAGATGCCCAACTTCAGCGCTACAAGTCGGGCAAAAATCTCTTCGTGTCAAAGGATGCACGTCTAGAAGAATTGACCCGGGCTCAGAGATTGGCAAGAATTGATGACATTGCTGCTCAGGTTTTTGATACGCGATACAGAGCATTTTCCACCGCCATTCATCGTTTATTCAAAGCAGTGGACTCGATATTCAGCGGAGCAACCCACCCACTCCACGTACTGCTCGAGGACAATGTACTCACAGAATTCTATAATGCAGGAGACGTCCTCGATTACAATGCAGCGCTGCAAATTATCGGAAATACGACACCCCGCATGAGGATTCTCGAAGTCGGTGCAGGTACAGGCGGTACCAGTGCCAAGATCCTAGACGCACTCAAGTCAAGCTACGGAGAGCGTCTGTATGAACTATATAAGTACACAGATGTATCTTCTGGTTTCATGTCTGCAGCCAAGAAGAGGTTTGCTGATTGCCAGAATATTGAGTATGCCGTTCTCGACGTCAGCAAGGACCCTCTTGAGCAAGGTTTCGAACCTGGCAGTTTCGATCTCATCATTGGCGCCAATGTAAGTTGCAAATTTTGGATCTCATGTCTTCTTCCTCGGACAACCCCTCACTGACTCTGCTGCAGGTCATCCATGCAACGCCAACATTACGTGTGACCCTTGGTCATCTAAGCAATCTATTGAGCCCAGGAGGACGTCTTTTCTTATTCGAACTTTGCCCAGGTATTCTTCTCCCCAATGCTCCTACCATTTTTCATTGCTGATCCGTGACGCAGAGGTTATGTTCATCAACTATGTCATGGTAAGTTGTGTGGTGAAAAGTCGTTGCCATTGAAATATGATTGTGGCTGACCAAGCGAACCGCAGGGTTATCTACCTGGCTGGTGGCTCGGTGCTGAAGACAATAGGGCTGATCAACCTTGGATCTCGCCAGAACGATGGACAAAAGAGCTAGTTGCAGTGGGATTCGAGGAGCCGGATGCTGTAGTGTTGGACTATGAGGTGCCTTACCATACGGCCGCGGGAATTTTTGTTTCTCATAAGAGCAAGTCGACGAAACCCAGTCAAGTTACACTGCTCTGCAGCGATGCCGGAGAGACAAGAGTTGCTGACTTGCGTCTTGCTCTTCAATCACTCGACATTTCTGTTGGCACGTGTCGGCTTGGTGAAATGTTACCTGACCACGATGTCATCTCGCTACTGGATCTCGAGAAGCCTTTGCTGCATGATATAACAGAACAGAAGCTTGCCGACCTAATTGGAACCTTGAAGTCTGCAAAGAGGAATATCCTTTGGCTGACACCTGCTTCGCAAGTGGATTGCGCGGATCCAAGGGCCGCCATGACTCTGGGTTTTGCCAGGACAGCTCGGAATGACTTGGGCATCAAGCTCTTCACTGCTGAAATCGATGACACGGCATTTGATTGCCTTGGCACGAGCCACAATATTACCCGCTTGTTACTCCGCATCAATACTCCAGAAGTCAATCCCCAACACACTCATCCAGATTTTGAGTTTGCCATTTCCGGAGGCGAGATCCTGGTACCTCGCCTGCACTGGCAAACAGTGTCCGACGCCTTCACTAATACGACTGCAACAACTGGTGCGGGATTGACTCGGAAGCACCTAGATGTCAAGACACCAGGACTGCTGCACACAATGTGTTGGAAAGAAGCTAAAGTGCAACCGCTTAAGCATGGCGAGATCTCCGTGCAAACAAAGGCTGCCGGATTGAATTTCAGAGTTTGTCTTCCCCAACCCCCCAATTTGTGGGTTCAAATGCTAATCACTCTTTTGTAGGATGTCATGATCGCAATGGGTGTGCTTAATCATAATCCGGCAGAACTAGGATTCGAGGGATGCGGTATCGTCCGGGAGGTTGGGCCGGGTGTTGATCAATTTGCTGTCGGAGACCAGGTCCTCTACATTGGCAGTTCCTGCTTGTCGACCAACTTAACACTCCCGGCTGCTCTATGCGCCAAGTTTCCAAAGTCTATGACTTTTGAGCAGGCTGCTGCACTTCCTGCTGTATATGCCACAGCTCTCATGGGTTTAGTGGACAAGGGAAATCTTCAACGAGGCCAGGTACGTGCCCGAAAAGAACACACCACTCTCTCCCAAAGGACCCATCTTCTTACTTCCTCGGGCTGCTTCGGATTTCTGACAAAGGGTTATTTTGTAGTCTGTCCTCATCCAGTCTGCCTGCGGCGGTGTCGGTCTAGCAGCTATCCAGATTTCGCAGATGATTGGTGCCGAGGTAAGGGTTTCACCGAAAATTCCAAAGTCTGTACTCGAATCTATGAGCAATATGGCTGATATTTATGCAGATTTATTGTACGGTCGGGAACGAGGCAAAAGTCCAACATCTCGTGAAGAACTACGGCATCGATCGCAGCCGCATCTTTCACTCTCGAGACGCGTCTTTCGTGGCCGATATCATGAATGCAACCGACAATCGTGGGGTTGATCTCGTTCTCAATTCGCTATCGGGCGACCTTCTGCAGGCCTCCTGGAAGTGTGTGGCCGAGTTCGGTACGATGGTTGAGATCGGCAAGCGTGATTTCTTGCGCCGGGGAAAGTTAAGCATGGAACAGTTTGAGCAAAATCGAACGTTCATCGGCCTAGAGCTTCGTCTCTTGTCAAAGCTTCAACCAGGGAAGACAACAGAGTAAGTTGATCGCGCCAATTTCCCATCAAAGCTCTTCTTCGCAAAGAGACGCTGACTCGTCACCTTTCCGCTAGTCTCCTAAGGCGAAGTGTGGATCTCGTGGTCAGCAATGCCTTATGCGGGCCTACTATCGACAGCGTTTTCAAGGCCGCGAGCATAACCGATGCGTTCAGACACATGCAGGCGGCCCGCCATATTGGCAAAATTGTTATCAGCATACCTGGTAATCCACAGGATCTGGACTCGGTGATTACTCGACCACAAGCTGCTTTCCGGGCAGATCGTAGCTATCTCCTTGCCGGCGGTCTTGGTGGCCTGGGCCGATCGATCGCCACATGGATGGTTGAGCACGGCGCGCGTCACTTAATCTTCCTAGCAAGGTCAGCTCGAGTAAGCTCCGATACGAGAAACTTCCTGGACGAGCTGAAATCGTGCGGATGTCATGTTCAGCTAGTTGCTGGCACCGTCAGCGAATCCAAGGACGTGCAGCGCGCAGTTGCAGGGGCAGCTAAGCCTTTGGCTGGAGTACTTAATCTGGCCATGGTGTTAAAGGTATGCTGTGAAAGCAGAAAAGAGGCCCCCCTTGTGAAAGTATCACTTATTGATGATGACTAATAGGACGTTGGTCTCGGCGACATGACCTTTACAGACTGGAAAACGGCTGTCGAGCCCAAGGTGAACGGAACCTGGAATCTGCATCATGCGAGCCTGCAATCCGAATTGGACTTCTTTGTACTCTTCTCATCATATGCTGGATTTGGCGGCCACAACGGACAAGCTAATTACGCCGCCGGTAACACTTTCCTCGACGCTTTTGTACAGTATCGACACAAGAAAGGGCTTGCGGCATCCGTGATCGATGTTGGAGTCATGGCAGATGTCGGCTTTGTTGCACGAGACGCCCGCCTTCTGGAACGTCTTGAGAAGACTGTCATGCGCCCTGTACGCGAACAGGAACTTCTTGACACGCTGCTCCTTTCGATGCAACGATCCAAGCCCTCACTACAGCCTGCACGAGGTCGTCAGACAATTTATGAGAACCCAAGCCAGATCCTACTTGGGCTCGTCACCAACACTCCAATATCCTCGCCACAGAATCGAGCCGGATGGAAACACGATGCGCGTATGGGCATATACTACAACCACGACCGCTCCGATGATGCACTGATCGCCACAACTTCTGACAAGATTAGTCTGAAAGCTCAACTTATGTCTGAGACTTCAGAGGAAGCCAAGGCCGGGATCATCGCAAAGGCAATCGCTTCAGCCCTCGCCAACTTCTTGATCAAGCCAGAAGGCAGTGTGCCTCTTGACAAGCCGCTTGCTGAGATCGGTCTGGACTCCCTTGTTGCCATCGAAGTGCGCAACTGGATTCGGCAACAGGTCGGCCTGACATTGACCACGATCACTATTATCCAAAGCCCATCACTGACACACCTGGCCGAAGAGGTGCGTCATGCCATGGATGCTCAGTGCGGTTCTTGATCATGAAGAGTGAGTTTGTATGTAGCTGTCAATTAGACGTTTGAAGTATAAGTAGTTTTCTCACTTTTCCTCACGAAAATCCTATCAATTTTTTAGACGTCACGATATGAAAATCACCCAGGTACTATTATGCGCGGATACATGTGCACACGCCCATGGCGGGTCGCCTCAAGCCTTCGCCTTGGGGGACTATAGATGAGATCTCTGGACTTCAACGGCGACACAACCATATTTCCATATTCTCTTGCGTTGCGCACCAGATTGATCGTCATATTTCTTCTACGACTATCTCTTGTTCTCTATTGGACGAGGAAAACCAAGTCGGAGCGTTTTCTGATAGAATCTATGCGAGTTGATTGGCTAGTATTACTCTGTTCGAAATGGTATTTTCATAGGCGGGAAACAGCCGACGGTTCTTATGAGCCATACGATAGCGGAAGAAGAATTACCAGCCCCTGGTGGTCGCCTATAGGGATACGGTCTTTCCTGGAAAAATCCTGATAGAATAGAAAGAGAGCTATAGCACAAGTACTAGTACATAATTTCTACGAATTTCTAAGCTCTATAAAAACTATAACCTTCGGTATATATTAACCTTTATATTATTAACACAGCGTCTCGTTAGCTACAGGACCTTTTTCTCATGGCCTATTTTACGGTTTTACCCGACCATGAGAGCCAGCACAGAATGAAGGGAGAGTACAGCTCGTACAAGAAGCCTGTTCTGTAGAGAGTAAAAGAGAGCGCACAAACCGCAGAAGAGATAGCAGGATCGATAAGTCATAGATTTACAGCGTACAAGACGGCAAGGCTCCGGCCTCGAGTGATGCAGGGGCGCTGCACGAGCAAAAAGGAGCGAGGCGAGGGGCCCAAAATTGTGTCCGACCGAAGACACAGTGCTCTCGTTAGTATCCGAGCTGTAGACAACCTGAAGCGGAATTCGCGCGGTATGCATATCACTACGGTGAGTAAGAAAAGTCTCGGCGAATATTTACGCAGCAACACACCATCCGCAAGGCATCTTTTATTGCCGAAGCCCCCAAACCCAGCTAAAAGGCCTCCCAAAGTCCCATTTTGAGCAGTCTTCTAGCTTTCTAGCCAGCCTGAATTCAGGCTGTAGTTAGCCTGATGGAATTTGCTCCGCGCATGTGTTTTGATCCTGCCACAACCCGCTGAACCGGTCAACGGGCACAAAACATCCACGGCGAGCCGACACAGGAAGACTTGAAGCTCGACTCCGACACTCAAGAAAGACTTTAGTCCAACACCGGACATCATCTTCGACGGCAATGCTGGATTCAAGGATCTGACCCAGTTTTTGCACCACATTTGCGGCCAGCAGCTTGCTCTCCCTTGATTTGCTCACGATGGCCAATCTCTTTGATCACCTAGGCAACTCATGGCTTGGGTGGCTTGTAGCGACTCTACTTCTCGTCGTCATTACAGGAAAAACGCTGCCATTCAGCTGGCATGTAAGTTGCGCAGTGCCTCGCTTATTTCAGAACAAAGGGCACTAATTCGAGTCTTTGTGCTCGTGCAGATACGAGTGATCCTGGGATATGTCAATTACCGTTATTTTGAACCACGAGGTTCATATGCACCAGAGCGGGGGGATGGATCCGTTAGCGTCTTCCTTCCGTCCGTGTACACGACATCCACGTCTCCCGGGGATCTTGACTACACGCTACATAAATCTAATTCGACATACCTGGCAGATCTGGATCTCGCACGTGGGCGCCACTTCTACGGCCTATTTCGCGTGGGACTTGAGAAATACTCCAAACAAGGCACATCAGTCTTTCCAGCCTTAGGGGCCGTGAGCTGCACTTTCAAAAAGGAGATTCGCCCATTCGCAAAAGTGAGGATCTGGACGCGTGTACTCGCTTGGGATGACAAATGGATCTACTTAATTTCGCATTTCACAAAGGCTCACAGGATTGTGGACACCGTCAGCAATCGCCCCAGCTACAGTGCTAAGCCGTTGACAGCAAATGCTGCGACGCCTCAGAGTGCAGTCTATGCAACCTGCATCTCCAAACAGGTGGTCAAGCAAGGCCGCAAGACCATCCAGCCAGTAGAATTCCTTGCTGCCTGCGGGCTGCTCCCTCACGAAAGCACTGATGATGGCACATCCGCACTGTTGGATGATGCAAGGGCGAGCCCGAATAGGCCAGCTTCGCGCAACTGGACAGCCCGGCGCATTGAAGAGCGAAGGTGCCGTGGGTTGGCACTCGCGAAGCATGTGGCAGCACTGGACGAGGGATTGGCATGGTTTTCAGAAACCCAAGATGCGCCATTTGCCATGTATTAGATGCAAGAATTCATAGATGTTATCTGCCCCCAAATCAAATACATGTGCTGCGTGCTGTAGAATGCCTAATTGTCAAGTGCTCACCAATTACGCAGGGGATAAATAAAGCTGTACTTATAAAAGAGGCTTATATACACATATCCTTGCTACTACTAAAAATAGTAGTATTTCTTAATAGATAAATTAGCGAGAATATATATATATATATACTAAGCATATCCTAATAGAAGTTTTATTATATTGCTTATACTAAGGAATATATTCAAACTCCGTCAATAAGAGGTTCGAGGGCTAGATGGGATGGTGTCAGCTGGAAGCTGGTGCAAAGATTGAATTGCTTGTTGATTGAAAGAAGGGGATACCCTTATCTATAGACCAATACGTCGCTGAAACAGTGGTGTTACTAGAGCTGAAACGTCCTAGCCAACAGATGGTAAAGTGGAATCAGTTACACTGCAAATACAAGAGTCTGTTCTGACCACCTCAGCATTAGTCGATTTCCAAGCGTGAACACCTGCTTTTCTAATACTGCCATTCCGTAGAGGAGTCTAGAAACATTGACTCAGATGCCTCAAATGGTCAGCTATGATGAACTCTTGGTAGACGATCTTCTAGCCGATCTTGCCCTCCTGTAGCGTCAGAATCATCACCGCATTTTTCGAGTTCCTTGCTGTGGAGCTATACCCTCGGAAGTATTTTCATTCTCGAGGCATACGTTGTCATCTTAGAGGTAATTGATCTCACCAAGATTGTCTTCCGCTTTCTAATCCAATCATACGAGAATTCAAAATCGAGCGATCCATGATACCGCACCAGTTTGGCGACGCAAATAGCTATGTGACGGAGCGCAGTGGAGTGACTGTCATGATCAACCTGATGAATTGAGAGTGCTATCTAGGAGATATATACATGAATGAGAGACTAGGCAGAAGTGTGCCAAGCAGGCTACGAACAGGCAGTAAACAGGTAGCGTAGGCAACAATGAGCTAGTGTAGGCTTCAGTGCCAATCGTGACAATCCACGATATCGCTCCGGTCATTTTCATCGCTTCATAGCCCGCATCGTAGCATGTCACCATGTCACCATAATTGAGAAGCCTGCTGGTCATGACGGCATCAATTCCTCACATGCTGGACGAGTTCCCTCAGCGACTCTGCCAAACGGTGTAAGGCTTGCTGAAGGTACTTGGTGTCTATAAACTTGCAGCTCATGCCTGACTTACTTGCTTTGAACGTAATCTTGTCGATCCGCAGGCGCAAGTTATTAACCACAATCTGACTTTTTGCCAACACGCGGTATGTGAGAAGTTTACCGACAGACATTGCATCTGACTTAGGTATTGTCCAGGTGCCGAAAAGAACCTTGGGCGTCTGGTCTACCTGCATGCTGCGCCTTTGGCTTACGCTGAGCCAGTCCAAGAGAGTTTGAAGCACGGTAGTTATCAGCATTGCCACTTTCAGATCACCTTGACAACAGTGACAATCCAGCACAATTTCGGCGCATTTACGGGTCCCATCAGCCTCTGCAAGTGTCGTGCAAAGGTTTATAGGCTCATGTTTCTGCTCCACTGTATGCAAATGACATAAATGGTCCGCAAGTCTGCGAAGGCAGCTGCAAGTCGGCCGGTCTCTGGTACGCTGATCAGACTCCGAAGCTTGTCTCGTGGGGACAAGATCGTCCAGAAGATTCTCCTCAAGGGGATCCAAAAGCTGTCCATCAACATGTGGCATCGACGTGAGGATACGCTGCCCATCATCACCTGACAGCTCGTGGCTGTCCATTTCGAAGTCTTCCAAGTCCGCCATCGACGATTGCGGTCCCGTGGAGTCTGCTACGGACATGTCAGCAAGACTTGACCTGCATTTGTACAGGTCAGAGAGGGCAAGCTCACTATCGAGGTACCAGACGGGGTTCACCCAGCCATTGTTTGGAATGCCTGCCCTCGTCGAGCTTGAATTCGTGGAAGGACGATGTGGCGGAGATATCACCCCAAGAGCTTCGGGGTATTCGGGCGTCTCGGTGTCCATCCATGTCTCCAAGGTCGAGATATCCAGCGAAGGTATGGCACCAAAAGTATCTATATGGGACAAGATATCCGGCTCTTCGCTTGGCCAGACTGTCGCGGTCGTCGCGGTGCTCCCCGTATTCGATCTTCCTGACTCTTGGCCAGAACCGTTTGCTGCGGCTTTCTCTAGGGTCTTTTTGTTGCGACTGCCCTTTGGCTTGCCCAATTTTCTCATGTAACTGTACTGGCACTCGCTACCGCTACAAACACGTTGAGTGAATGATCAGTAACCACAAGCCAGAGCACTCTTGAACGACGACGAACCTATTCCGACATCTTTCGCATGGTTCGCTTCCCGAGCATCGTACCTTCGAAGAGTGACACGAGTTGCAAGCCTGTCGCAGTCGACTGGTACTTGTGCGAACCGGTGCCCGCCTTTCCATCTCTGAAATTTGTCGCAATGATTGATCTTTCGATTCTTGGATTATTTTTTGGCCGTCAACCTTGTAGCCGTAATATATATATCAGGCAGAGGCCAATACTGTCTTATATTACACGGCATATACAGTCTCCCCCCTGTACGGGCTGCGCAGGTCAATGCGCACATCTGTGCATCGAAAGTTCGAAAACCCTGCAACAATTGTATATAATTACCTAATTGAAAATCCTTACAGATGCCTAAGCGCCCCTTAAAAATGACACTCTCTACCCCATGCCGGCACCTCACCCGTGACGAATGACTACAGTTCCTTACCCTCAACAATGCAGGCCTCGCAAACAGGCAGATCTCACGGCAATTAGGACTATCTCAGAGTACTGTTCGCCGTACTATACGAAGCTGTACTACTGGTCCTCCTACAACTATAAAGCCAAGAGGAAGGAAGCCTATCCTTGATACTCCTGCTCGACATTGAAGGAAGCCTATCCTTGATACTCCTGCTTGACATTGAAGGAAGCCTATCCTTGATACTCCTGCTCGACATTGATTAATTATTCATACTACCTTGGACGCGAACCAAAGAAGGAAGCTTTAGAGGTAGATAGCAGATAAGCTTGGAATTATAATATCTAATAATGCTCTTACTGCTGTATTCTATAAAGAGGGCTACTATGGTCGAAAAGTAACTAAGAAGCCATTTATTACGCCTCAGCAGAAGCTGCAGCGGCTGCACTGGGCCTATAAGCACTAGAGTGGACTGAAAGCGAATGGGACCGAGTTACCTAGACCGAAGTATCCTCCTTTTACCTTTCCTTTGATGATGTATATGTTACTCGACTACCTGAAGAGGAGCTTTACCCTAATTGCCTTATTCCACGGTTTCAAGGCCATTCAGAGTGGACGGTTTGGGGCCTAATTACATTAAGAGGAAAGGGACCCTTAGTATTCTTTAAAAAGGACTGGGGTAGTATGACTAGCCAAGTCTACCGTGAGAAGATTCTCTCTTATATCTTTGCATTTCGTGAGGCATATGAAGGGTCTGTTATTGGGTCTGGAAATATGATTCTTATGGAAGATAGATCACCAGTTCACACTGCTGGGCTGAACCAAGAGGCGTATGGGCGGCATAATATTGCCAAGATGTGGTTTCGTGCCAATTCACCTGATGCTAACCCTATTAAGAATATTTGGAAGAGGCTGAAGGATGCTATATACCGGCGGCAGCCTCGAACAGCACAGGAGGTGAGGCAGGTGCTGCAGGAGGAATGAGACGCTCTTGATTTGAGTGAGATATCTAGGGTCTGCCGTACTATGAGGGCTAGGTGCGAGGCAGTCATTGCAGCAGCTGGGAGGCCGACTAAGTGGTGATTATATGAAGAATTTCATTGATTTGTATGTAAGGTTGAACGGAAAAGTGTGCTGGCGCTTGCGTGGAGCACGTCCCATTGGACGGACCTGCGCAGCCCGTACAGGGGGGAGACTGTACATCTTCTAAGAACTAGAACGGATCCTGCATGTGCGGAAAGCCCTTGACACTGTGGTCCAGGTTCGTCGACTATGCCGCAATCCAAATCGTTAAGCTCGGGGGCCAATTCGCTATAGTGGACACGGAAGGAGCTATTCCCGTAGCCGGCCAGGCACCTCGGCTTGGCTTGGCCGGCTCGTTGCCAACTCTGATGCGTAGGGAAAATTGCCGAGAAGATGCCTTGAATGCTTCAAAATCGAAGGTTTACGGTGGCACACAAGTCAGCATTCGGAGTCATCTTTACCCGAGATGTATTGTGGGCATGTCACAAACGAGCTCTACACCACTCGGCCATGAGCCACCAAAAAAGGTACAGTTATTCAGTTAGCTGAGCTGTGTGTAGAATAGTATATATACTCTGACGGAGGAAGGGATTTGGCAATGCGGAAGAGCTCACCAATATTGTCTGTGGTTGAGGGGAATTGAATTGATTAATTGAGGAGCTGTCCTAGCTAGCTATATAGTACACAATGGGGAACCCATGGCCAAAGCCCGAGATACGTAATCCATACATGAATGGAATGAGCTCTGCACTCTCCTCATGGGAGGAAGTAGACACACGATCCCTAAGTGAAGGGGCGTAGGTCGTCAATGCATATCCCGACACATCGAGATTGCCGTTCCAACATACTCTCACAGGGCAGGTGCAGTTGACGGAGTAGAAGTATCACAATCAAAATACAAATCTTTTGCGACCTTTCGAGGATATCATAGAATCAGCGTTACCAAGTTATCTCATCTCCTCTCTCCGGAGAGATGCGCAACTGTAGGAGGCCCAGTTCCACCCTGCCAATAATGAATTCTGGCCTTCAGACATACCAGTAATTGTATTACCGGTGTTTGCTACTAAGTTAATTAACTTATTGGAAATACTCCTAACTTATGTGGCTTCCATAAGACTCTCTAAGTCGTAATACGAACCCGCAGGTAATTGCTCAGTTATTGTCAGCAGAGCCCATACGGGCGCTTCGAGGATATGGGACTGCGCTGGTGTGACATTTGTTCCTGCGAAGACATAGCCCCTGCAGGGAAACCGCCCTCGTATGACCCTAGCGCTTACGGAAATAATTCGGCCAGTTATATTTTCCCCCTTACAGGTCTGCGGAACAATAACAGAGGGATATCTATTAATTGGCTTATGTTATGAATGAATTCACAACAGGCTACGATGTCGATAAGGATCCGGATTCCGAAGGAGAAAAGAAGGATCGAATCAAGGCCTGGGTGGATAACATGATCTCAGGACTTACGGGATAGGAAGGTCACGTGATAAGGCTGGGATTAGTGGATCTGTAGGAGCTATACAGATCCAACAGAGTTACTAAATTATATAGAGGGGTTTAGGCTATAAAGAGAAACTTATTCTCTTATAAATTTTCTTTTTCTCTTTTTATAGTAAACTTTATTTAAGAGAAAAGCCTTACTAGCTATTTTTAAATATTACTTTATAATATTTTCTAAATATATTACTATACTAGCCTATTATAGTAATAACCCGTAACTACCTAAGTATAAGTAGTTACTTTTTCTTTGCACCTAATTACGTATAGTCTACGTATTATATATAGACTATAGTTATATTTATATACCTTTTAATTATTATATATTTTAATTCTTTACCTAATATTTTATACCTTACTAAAGTATTATATATTAGTATTTAATTAATACTTCTTTATAAGCCTTTAACCTTTACTTATTATACTTTAGTAATATTATATTAAGTTAAACCCTTTCTATAAACTATACTTATTATATATACTAAGTCTTTTACCCTTTTTTAAAAGGTTACTATATAGCTAGCCGGCCTAAAAACTAGTAATAAAGCCCTTACTAAATAAGAAGCTTACTATATAAAAAGTATTACTACTTTTAAGC